>JAHBCN010016826.1:0-19011 GCA_019359885.1 Listronotus oregonensis | reverse complement strand
TGCACTAGAGAATTGAATGAACAATCGAAAATATGAAAATGTGGTGATTGGGGCATTTATTAACTCTTATAATTTACATATTAGTCAAATAGGCTTGGAAATAAGAACAAAAACTGAAGATTGAAAACAACATGACTTATTTAAATTGACAGTTGTCAGTTCGATGTAATATTTATTTGGAATTCTCTTTTTTTAAGCAAATTAGATTTTAATAGGGCAGCATCTATTTAAAAATTGGATTGAAATTGACAATCGTCAACTTAAATAAGTCATGTCGTTTTCTAATCAATGTTAAACATTTGATAGTTATTTTTAAACATCTTCTTTTATAATAATTTTCGATATTTTTAAAAGTAAAGGTAAGGGGAGTTCTGTCCCTACTGCTATGGAACCTTATCATGGACGATCTACTAAATGTCCTTCAACTGGAATGGCACCAAACATTGAAATACGCAGATGATCTCGTCATTATGACCCAAGGAAAATTTAACAAAAATGATAGGCAACAGGCCCTTAACGCAGTTACCATACGGACGGAAAGGAGGGACTAAACATAAACCCTTTCAAATCAGCCATAGTTGCCTTCACCAAAAATAGAAATCTAGAGGGCTTAGGACCCCTGAACCTACGAAGTGAAACAATCGAGATTGTGAGACTCTAAAAGTACCTGGAACCAACATCTTCAGAAAAGAAGAAAGAAAGCGAAGATGACTCTTATGTTAATCAGACGCGCTCATGGAAAAACATGAAGCCTGAAACCAAAAATGGTTTATTGGTTATACACCATGGTGTAAGGCCCATGATAACATGCGAATCACAGGTAGGTGGACAAAAATGCGACAAAGAACTGCTGTTACGGAACTGGCCAAGGTACAGAGACTTGGTTGTTTTGCTATAACAGGAGCAATTAAAACAACACCAAAAGCAGCCATGGAGTGTCTTCTAGACCTTTCATCACTTAACCTCATAGTGATGGGGGACGCAAGAATGGGCTACTTCCGCACTGCAACAAAAATCAACTGGTGGCTACGCTAGTTTGGGACACAACAACATAAAAAGTCAGATTGGCGGCAACATCCTGGACGAGAGAAGAGACCAGATGATTTCCCAATACTCATTCAATAAAAACTTCGAGGTAAAAATTCCAGATCGAAGTCAGCAACCCGATCTCCCGGCACGAGTTGGAGACATCATCTGGTATAGGGATGGTTCCAATTCTCTATTTCACTACAAACACACAGTTTTGTATTTTAAATGGAAATATATGCTTTACTGCACTGTGCAGAAAAAAATAACAGAAGGACTTATAAAAACAAGCGGATCTGCATAATAACAGACAGCCAGGCGTCACTAGGGGCACTAGTAAACCCTGGCTGACATGGGAATGCCAAAAAGAACTGGAAGTTCTGGGAGAACGCAACAGGGTAACTGACCTGTGGGTACCAGGACATTCGGGAATAGAAGGCAACGAAAAAGCGGGTGAACTAGCAAGACATGGATCATCCACAACATACTTTGGACCAGAACCTGCCCTTGGAGTGACCAAAACTTTAGCACGAGAGTAAACCAAGAAATGGATCCGAAACAAACACGAGGAATACTGGAGGAACCCCAGTAGAATAAGACATGGAAAAAGCTTCATAAGGAGCCAATCTAAAAAAACGAAGGAAGAACTACTCAGAGAAAGTAGGAAAAGACTTCGCATAACAGTAGGGTTGCTAAAAGGGCACGATAACCTAAGAGGACACCTACACAAGATAGGCTCATACAATGGGGACTCAAGTTGCAGAATGAGCGACGAGGGGGAAGAAACAGCCTACCATATACCTGTGCGAATGTGAAGCGTTGAATCACAAAAGACAGGCATTATTTGGGCAATGAAAATGAGCTCCACAGGAATATATCAACCAACCACTCTCGGTGTTATACAGACTTGTGAAAGGAACGCGACTAATGGGAGGATTGGTATAAATGATAATGGGAGATTAGGCACAAAAAGTCCAAGAGGTTTCGATGCCTCCGGTAGTGAATCAATAAGGCTTTAAAGGAAGAAGAAAAGTAAAGGTTTTTTTCTCTGGAGCAATAAACACTTTTTTTACAAACCTTGTATAAAATTGATCATGTTAAATCTAATGGTTGCATTTAAGGTTTTGGACCATGCAGAATTTTTTATAAAGAATATGTTATTTTCGTTAACTAAATAACAAAAAAGTTTTCCATATGCCGCCAACTTACGTAGATACACTGTATACGAACCGAATAAAGACAATGAACGTCCAAGATTTTAGTAGCTTGTTATTGAACCCGGTAATTGTATGTAATTTTTTTCCATTTTCACCAATAAATATTTAAATTTGATTTTGAATTTAAATTTGGCTTTAACTTTAAATTTGCCACTGTAAAGTTGTCAATCAATAGCCCCACTTTCACATAAACCTTTTCTGTCCAATGACCCCATCGCCTCGTTTGTTACAAGTTTTTGCTCTCTTTTTTTCCTTTGTCCATCTTTTTCTCTTCTATTTAATTTTGCGGCGCTCTTTTTTCTCGAAACCTTGTCCATACATATATACATGATTCGGTCCTTTCATCCCCTGGGAAAGCCTTTCACCGGGCTTTGCCCGTTCGCCGGCCTTTTTTTCTTTTAGGGTCAGCGATTGAAAGTGTTGAAAATGTGCCGATGGCCGCTTTGTACGAAAACGGATTTTTTATTTGGTTTTTTTCTTTATCGGGAATTTAAAGTAATTATTTTTTGGGTTTTTTTCTAATGAAAACGTTTCCGTTAAAATATGTCTGGAACAGAAATTATAAAAACACTGAGTAAAATTAAAGCAATGTTAGGTATTTAAAATAAAAAATATTTAATTACTTTTGTTTATAGAAATGACATTATATCAGAAAGTTATGAAATACTTTAATAAGTCTTAACCCTAGAACTCAAACCCATGTTTTTACCTGTAAACTACAAACTGAGGTTAAATATTTACCACGATTTTAAGCTCTATTATGAAATATTATAAAACAAGGTTTAAATTTTAACCTAGAACTACTAAAAAATGTTTATTAATAGAGTAACTACAACCGAGTTAACGATTTTCCTTATACGATTATTTGCTCTTTATCAAAATTATACACTAGGGACAAATTTAACAGATATAAAAAAATATTAAAGAGTACACTTACGATTTTCCTTATCATTATTGTCTTATCAAAATTTACCTAGGGTACCCCGGTTTGTAGTTATAGGGTTAATATTTCGAAAAATTTCACAGACGGACTTCTTGAATAAAAATATAAAAAAATGTTCCTATAAACATTAAGTCTTTAAAAAATAAATTATTTTATTTTATAAATGTGGATAAACACACACATGAAATTTGGAATCAACGTTTATGTTTTCCAGAGTATTCTTACAACAATATTCGTAATCATTTCTTACCCTGGGAAAGAGGTGAAATATGCAACCCTCAGTGGCTTTTTTTAATGTATGTTTTTTCTGAGGTTAAAAATTTACAATTTAAGAAATGATTTGTAAAGGCTTAACTTAATTAGAAACTTTTTTGCCTTGTATTTTTTGTTTGTAAATTGTGCTGTTTTCGAGCAAAAAAAATTGAATACATGTCATACAATCACAGAACATAAGCGGTTGCAGATTTTAACCTCTTTCCAGGGTAGCAAATGATTGCTAACATTGTTTAAGAAAGCCTCGGAAGACGTAAACATCTATCTCAAATTTTATTCATCTCTGTTTATTCACAGTTATAACATAAAATAAATAAATAGTTCGAAAGTACAGATGTTTAGGACATAAAATTTTTTCGTACTTTCATTCAAGGAGAGAGAAAATTTGGGGATTGGGGTATGGCAATCTCGAAAATACCAGAAATTCTAATTTTTTCCTTATTTTTAATTGAGAGTTTATTATTTATTATACGTCTTAATACTCTTAACGTAATTAAAAAAGAAATTTCACCTAATGAACATAGTTAAGTTAAGTTTTAAGAAGATTATAGTTACATCAGCGTTACAAATATCCACTAACAATACCACCTACAAGTGTGGAAGCTAAAAGAGCCTTATTTTCACATTTGCGAACAAACTTAGATTGCGCTTAAGTGACTTATCTTTAGATACATTTTTTTCTTTTAATCTGTATACTCTGTATGTATCCTAAATCTGACCCCCATTAGAATATTGTTTTCATGTCTGGGGAAGAGCGTCTTCTACAACTTTAGACACCCACACTTCGTTAGTACTTAGGGCATCAGCCTTTGTGGACTGTCCCAAGATTTTAAAAAAATGGTGTTTTTAAGGGCCTATTTATTTTAATGAAGCAAAACGTAAAGAGGATTTTGTTTTGCCCTTTTTTTAAAAAGTTTTCAGTGTGTTTTTTACTTATCTATCCTATAATACGTAACTTTTTGAAAATGTTTTTTACTTTTGTGCTCATTATTTGCTATTGCTAAAGTTACATATTTTAATAAAAATATTAAGGCCATTCCCGAGATCGTGGGTTTTGGCTTTTAATCCCGGAATTTCAGATCCCCTTTACAGCTCTGACGTCTCAGCGCACTTTTTACTTTTGTCGTATAACGAGAAATCAGACAAAAAACGAATTTTATTATTGATTTAACTTTTTGGAACACCTGCATGTCGGTTTGAGCTAAGAGAGAAAGGACAGCGTTTTACTAAGATATAGAATTGTTGTAGCAAAATAAAATCTATTTACTTCCAAAAACAATATTATTTCGTCGGGTTTTTAAACTTGTATGTTTATTTAAAGATAATATTTATAGTATTGAAACTTGTTGTAATGGTTCTACAACAAAAATAAATTAAATTTTCACAATCGAGCGATATGTGATAAGCCCGTTGCTGTTTGAGAACCATTAATTCGCCAGTTGTATTAGTTTATTATTCTTTAGTCACTTGCCATTATTTTTTAAGGTAATAACGCAGAACAAAAGTGCCTTTGACCTAGTATTAAATTTACATTAGAGATGGAGCAAAATTGGGCTCTATTTTTCTTTGACACCTTGCTATAAAGAAAACCTCCTCGCACTGGACAATACTTACAAAAAAATTCTTATATCTTTAACGCAACGAAACAAGGGATCATACCTCAGACGAAAGAAAGAAAAGACTTAACATTTCATTCATAAGTGACACTTTGTTTCGTCCCAGACATTATCAATAAAATCATATAAGGGGAAAAAGGATAGAAGATAAATTAGGACTGATCAAGGCAACATTGTACGGAGCCTTGCAGTTTCGACCAGTGGCGTATGGTTTATGTTAGAAGTTTTGATTAGATATAAATTTATTAAAAATATTAATTTTTAAATCGTTCTAATTATGGTGATCTTTCTAATTTTAGTTTATTAAAAAATATTGATTAGCAACATAAATAGTTATAAAATATTTTATCCTAAAAAACAGAAAATATTTTTGGTATATTGGTTATTTAAACAAAATTACTTTTCTCCTATAAATTTAGAATAATGTGGGCCACAAATTAATAAAAAAAGACAAAAACTGGGGATACTTTTTATTATATAAGGTACACAAAAAATAACATAAAATATAGTAAATTAGGCAAAAATATAAAATTATCTACTTATTCCTAAGATAATATACAGTGTCAACCATAAAGTCCGCATAATATGGGAAAATTTTTCCCCAATTAATTCTGGTAATTTTTTTTTGCCGAAAGTTTTTGTTTGAAAAATAATGCCAAATAATGTATACAGTGTGCCACAGATTCGAGTGCATACATGGGGATCTCGGAAACCATAAGAGATACGAAGTCGGTTAAATTATGGCAAAGTTGTGTATTTACGTAACTAACCATATCTACTTTAGAAAGTTGCAAAATTCCGGGTACTTTCGGAGATATCCGAAAAAAAACGAAATTTGCCGATTTCGTTTTTATTTTTTTCCGACATTATTTAAAGAGATATGGAAAAACAAAAGACACTTTCTCGTGGCCACTTTTTAAGCTCTACAAAACAGCGTTAAGAGATTTTCCGCACGACGTTTCGTTTTCGTTAAATCATCATCAACTTTATTTTTTTAAATACGGACCTGGTTTTTTTATTTAATTTTTTTGAACCCCTTATTATTCCAATAACAAAAATGTATAACACTTAATATTTTTTACAAATATGAAACGCCCCTATAAGAAATGATGTGCGTTCCTTGTCTAACTTATTGTCTCTTATGGAAAATATGTTTATTTAACAGAAAAATATTAAGTGTTATACATCATTGTAATTGGGATTATAACTGCTTCAAAAAAATGCAATGAACAATTGAGTGCCGTATTTAAAAAAATAAAGTTGAAGATGGTTTAACGAAAACGAAACGTCGTACGGAAAATCTTTTAACGCTGTTTTGTAGAGCTTAAAAAGTGGCCATGAAAAAGTGTCTTTTATTTTTCCATATCTCTTTAAATAACGTCAGAAAAAAAAAACGAAATCGGCAAATTTCGGTTTTTTCCGGATATCTCGGAAGTACTCGGAATTTTACAACTTTCTAAAGGCATGTTGTTAGGCACCTAAATGCGCAACTTTGCAATAATTTAACCGACTTTGTATCTCTTACGGTTTCCAAGATCCCCATGCATGTACTTGAATCTGTGGCAAATTTGAATTTTTTTCAGAAAATCGCAAAATGAAGCATTATCTTTCAAAATTTCGAAAAATTGTATTGGCATGTTGCAAAATATATTTTGGGTATAGCTAAATTGATTGCAGCACTCGCTGTGGTCAAATATTTTGATAAATCATACACCCAATTATCCATGGATATGTCTTCATCCCTAAAAGTTAATTAAATTAAAAACATATTTACGTGAAAACCTTTAGAAAACTTTTGCTGATTTTGTAAGACCATATTAATTACATACCCTTTCACTTTCTTAGGGGGAGTCTCAAGTAAAGTGGAGTCAGAGCTAAAAAATACAGTTATATTAACTAAGTTAAAAAATGAATAAGTCAAAAAGATGTACTTGTTTTAAACATAAAAGCTCAAACGTTATTAGATAGACCTACACCAAAGAAATAATATGTTTTTTAAATCAAGAACCAAAGATTCGTAAATATACAAAACAACGTTAACAATAATTTGAATATATTAGTCTATAATAATTACCTTCCATCAACAGATTGATTGTCAAATATATGATGTGAAATTTTTGGGATGGCTCCAGGCCTTAAATATTTGCTATTGTTTGCCTTAACCAAAATATCCTGTGGATCAAAATGGTCCAAGCATAGCACAGGGTGCTTTGGTAAATGTTGTCCCTCTTCAATTCCCACAAGAGAAAACCAAATGTTTCTTGTCATTGGATCTGAGGGAAACCTAAAATATTAGGTGATCCTTTTGTATAATGTATAATTTCTCCCACAATATTATAAACCTACTCACTAACTAATAAATTCGATAATATTCTAATAAAAATAATAAAACAAGTACAATGAATACATTACTTTTGGTCTAATTACTTTCCTTCAGGATATTGTAAATCTACGCCACTGACCTTGGTAAAAACATTGTATAGCAAACAGAACCTAACTTACCTATGAAAAGACACATCTTCGTGTAAATAGTCCAATTTTTTACACAAAACACATTCACGCACCATTTTAGAGTTTTTAATATAAGTTTGTAAATAGTTTTAACAGATAGTTTTAATAAAAACACCACAAAGCGCTTAAGAAAATCCAGGGCAACGTCGCACTACACCTAATCAAGTTCATTCCATCTATCAACGGACAAGTTGTAAAATTCCTACGCGCGCTGAAGCGGCATTGCCACATTCGGGCGAAATGTAGCAATGCGAAACGTATTTAACCAAATAAAAATAAATAAAAAATGGTTTATGTAGCAAAATTATCTTTAAATTATTTATTTTTTAAAGCCAAATTTAGTAATCTATTTATTATTATGCCCATTTTTTATTATAAATATAGAACTTAAAGGCAATTTTATTCAGAAATATTTAAATTCACTTCAAGCTGGCAACAGAAAGTATCGACTTTAGTTACGCGTTACGTCCTTTTTCAATGTCTGACCGTAAGTTCGTGTTTATCGTGTAATCTTTATTATTCAAAAATCTATGGATCATACGCACTCTTTATAACCGAGAAGTGACCTTATGTAACAGTCAGCACTCTCTGCAAGAAGCAAATATTTATTTAACTAGGGATCTTAAGCATAAAGTTTTCAATAAAAGACTGATTAAGGAAAAAATCGACCAATATCAGTATAAGACAAAAAACTCCAACTTAAACGAGACTCAACAAGACAAAACATTTATAAGAACTCTGTTTATTAAAAAACTTTGGAAAACATTCGCAAAATCGAGAATTAGTATAATTTTAAAACGGTATTTTAATTCCAAATCATTTTAATCCGACCATGCATACAATGCAATGGTCGAAAGCAAAAATTATTCATAAAGAGTAGTTATTAGGTACAAGTACAAATATAGAAAATGGAGATTCAAGATGTTCGTGTTATTAAATTTATATTAAATACAAAATTAAATAATGTTTTCAATCTTTTTAACGATGATAAGCAAGCAATATAAACACATCATATTTACATTACATAAAATTTCAATTTTCCTAAAAACAAATAGAGTTTTCATGACTGAGTAATATACGATAAGCTCATAGCTGTTTGACAGGCCTGCGTTTAAGAAACATACCGTTACTCTGGAAGAAAAGTGACATAAGTTCAAAAATGCAATTTTTGTATTTAATGCAAATAATCAAATAAAACGTGCCAGAAAATATCCTGGAACGGTTAAAGAACCTGAATACCCAAAATTCGCCACTAACGCGCTAATATTGTTTATGTTTTACCTATCTATTATTGATCTATAATACCTTAGAAACGGAATATGTTATGATAGCAATAATACCTGCTATCACACCTAGGCATTATAAGCGGGCATTATGATAATGCCCGCTTATAATGCCTAATGCGCTAATATGGAAATTTTATTGCTTATCCAATTTTATTTCTCTCACAATAAAGATCAAGTTTATACAAAAAATAATTTTTTCTTTAAACAATACTAAAAATTAAACTTTATTTCCAAAATAAAAATTACAATTTTGAAATGTCCCGGAAAATGTAGCTGATCCCACTATAGAATGGTCGGTGTTTTTTGTGATGGTAGCAGCGGTGGTAGCACTAACGCTATTTTGTATAGAAGAATAGTCCATTAAAGAATTTTCAATAGTCGATACGGAATTAACCTCGGAATTAACTGAATTGGCAATCATTTTGGCTACTTTGTTTTTGGATGAAATACTTTCTTCTATATATCCTTCAGCTACTGAAGAGCTTTTCCATTTCCCATGCTGTTTTAGCGTTTCAAACGAAGCACCTGCCTCAACAAGTAAAGTTGACGATGTGCGACGCAAACAGTGGCCGGTGTAAGCTTCTGCATTATCCAGTTTTAAAAATTTTGCGATCAATGTCGTGACGCTTCCTATGGTTTTTTTTCCAATGGGTTGTACTGTACATCGACCCTTTCTATAGGTAAGAAAGAATCTTCGCTCCTTTATTCCAGCTGGTCTTAATGTTGTGTACCTTTTTATTAAATTTAAAGCGCCTAAATCTTCTTCAATGATAGTAAAACTTTTTGAAGTTGAAGTTTTAGTTTCTGGTACCTTTATAACCAAGACTGTTCCTCTATCTTCAATGTCATCAATGGTCATTTTGACCAACTCATCTCGTCTTAAACCTCCAAAAACACCCATTACCAATATGACTTTGTGTACCAAGTAGAAATCATCAGGAGCCTTCTTAATAAATTTTAATATTTGTTCTCCTTCCAAAACTTTAGACTTCTTCGGGACGTATCCTTTCGACTTAACTTTTAAAAAAGATATGAGACGATGGTATTGCGAAATGTCTATATTTTCATAGACCATCAACGTAGACCTTAGGGTGGAATACTTGGTCCAGAGAGAATTCGGACTGTATTTTTCCGACTAAAAATAATAAAGTTTGTTAAACATATGTATTAAAATAAAATCAATAACTTACCAGTTCCTGGAAATATGCCATTAAAACGTTTTCGGTTATTTGAAGAATTGCGTTTGCATCTTTCCAAATACCAAATATGCCATACTCCCGATCATACTGTTGCCTTGATTTAACTGGCAAAAGATTTTTGGTCGCTTTTATGGCCTTTTCTCTTATATTTTGTGGAATTTCTTCCATTTTGAGCAAATCGTTAAATAAAAAATGCCAACTGACTAACTGACAGAAACATCAAAGTCAAACTTAACACCAGTCATTATCTACTTACGTATACAGATACAGGTGCAACTTATTTTTTATATTGCGAATAAATAATGTAATTAGTCATTGAAAAACTCTTTTTTGGGTAAAACATAAAGCATTGTATGCACCACGGGCTTTACTGGACTATAATGCCCATCAGGTCGAAATCTAGCCCTCGGGCTATTTCGACCTTCAGGGCATTATAGTCCCAGTAACACCCTTGATACATAAATAGCTATTTTCATTACTTATGTGATTCTACTGTCACAGCCAAACGAAAAGCATTACATGACAAACATTGACTACTGACAAAATTTTACAATATTCTTTTAAGGATTTTTAGTTAACAATACCCTTAAAATAATTTTTTCTACATCTACTATCTAGATGCCTTAAAAATGTTACTTTAAAGCACTAGTGCCTTAAAGTAACATTTTAAAGCACTAGTGTTAAAAGTAAAATGTGAAATTTTGAAAGGTTACGTCAACGTTTATTTATTTACTAACATTTATATTAATTGTACAATCAACAACTTGAAAAACAAATTTCTTCCACAGTTCTAGCATTCTTCGTAGTTAAGGTGGATTGAACAAAAAAACTTTTCAAATCTTCGCTTTTTCCTCTAAATACGCAAGGAATATATTTTCAGTATATTTTCCAGCAACACCCTTCTTCTTCCACCAATTCATAAACCTATTTTAGGCAATATTATATTGTATACCAGATTTACTGGGCAGTAAATCCAGCGATGTTCTACTGGCCGCTTCATCTATCTCTTTAAATGGATCGATGCAACTAATACTTTCTCCTACATTTTTTTTTTCATTTTAAGTTCATTTTAAGTAAAACCTAAAACGAGCTAAAACTGACGCGTTGTATTAAATTTGAAGTAAACATGCGGTAACCAACCAGCTTCAACAACGGTTGTTAGAATTCATTTAAATGCCAACTTCAATAATTTTTGTATACGATGCTATATAAAACTAATCTTTTTAACCGCATTATTAGGTTTGTAAAAAAAATGATAATATTTGTTAAAAGTACGTCTTAGTGCGTTTTTTAGAGCTTAAAAGAAAGAAGGGGGACGCAAATTGATTTCAATCTGATAGCGAAATACATTGGGAGTAATGGGGAAGACATGAGATAGCGATAGCTATCGGATGCTGCGCCTTCTTGATAGTATCGCGGGGGGACGCCAAGATTGATTTCAATCTCGATAGGCAGAAATACGTTGGGAGTAATGGGGCAATGCACATGAGAAGGATAGCTATCAGATAGTCTCGGCCTATCCGATAGCTATCCTGATGGGTATCGCGGCTGACGCAGGTTTCTGCCCCTATCTGGCGTCTTCAAATCCATAAAAATTAAAAATATGAAAAATGTATGTATATATATAATATTTTAATAAAAATAATAATATTAAAATAATAATAATAATAATAATATATATATATATATATATAAAATAAAAATAATAATAAAAAATTAAAAAAAAATTAAAATTTAAAAAAACCACGGTATCTACAAGTATATGTTTTTTGAGTTGCTGAATCCAAATCCGGTTTCAATTTGACCCATCAGGTCAGGGTCAAGAACATTTCAAGGTCAAATCTTCAAAATAAATCGCAACCAAATTTAAAGCGTATTTATTTATGTATTTGAGACGTTGAATGAAATCCGTGGACAGTTTGACTACATCAAATTTGGTTGCGATTTAACCTTAAAATGCCCTTAACCCTAACCTGATGGGCCAAACTTTAAATTTTGGGTTTCGATCCCAAAAACATAAAGATACATGGTTAAGTCTTTCGAAACCCTTTTTATTGTAGAAATAAAATTAATTTTTATCAAAATTTAAAAAAAAAAGCAAGAATGGACTTTTGATGTTTTTTTAATTACTTAGCTATATCGCTATTTACTTCAAATTCGGTTAGCCCGGGTCAAAAAACTTCCATACTAATATTTCGAACCAAATCCCAATTATCACGAAAAAAAATTAGGTTAGGTTCAATTTTAAAAAAATCGTCGATAACCTTAAAACTTGTTTGTAATTTAAAGTTTGCAAAAAACCTGTTTTTGGATTTTCAGACAAAATCAGAAGATGAAAGGAATACAGTAAAAAAGTGCGTAATATTTTATTTACATTAAACTATACATTTTTAGGGACAGGGTGTCCCAAATTGACCCTTTACATTGGGATTTTGAAAACCTAAAGAGATGAGGTCGGTTTAATGAAGGCAAAGTTGCGCAATTTGATGCTGATCAAAATGACACCTTAAAAATTTAAACATTTTAAATACTTTCGAACACTTTTAAAAAGACCGAATATTCGCAATTTCATTTATATTTTTTTACCCACTCTACTTGTTTGGGTTTAAAAAATAAATTTTACGTTCCTTATCATTTTCGTTCTACAAGGCAGGTTTAGATTTACACCGACGTTTCGTTTTTTTACTGCCATCATCAATTTTTTTTTTTTTTAAATACAGCCCTTGATTTTTTTACAGTTTTTTTGAGCTCTAAGGTTCCAAAACTAATGATGTATCGCACCTATTAAAAAAAATTTATAATAATGGCAAGAAAGACAGAAATTTATTATTGGTAAGATCTTACCAGGAAATCGTTAAAATGGGTACGGTTTTGGGTTTTTAAAAACCCTTTAAAAGCTTCTAAAATCGAATAAAAAATCCAGGACCGTTTTAAAAAAAACAAAGTTGATGATACCAAAGACGAAACGTCGGTGTATCTAATAACATTACCTTGTAGGTAAAAAAAACGTAGCAAAAGGAATGTAAAAAATTTTTGTTATATCTAGTCAAATAAAGTCAGAAAAATAAAAATAAAATCGCGAATATTTGGTTTATTTCCAAAAGTTTTTGGGAAGTATTTAAATTTTTAAACTTTTAAGGTGGCAATTTAACCTACCTCAAGTTTTTTTTCCGAGATACCGGTGATGAGGTTCGAATTTTGGACACCCTGTACATGATTTATATTTATAGATGGGTTTTATAATTTAAAAATTTTTCTATATATACATTTATCTTGCCAAGTCACTTGTCCAACTTCACTTTCAAAATAGTTTGCATATTATTTCTAATTACTTTACAACATGAAACAAGTCTTTTTTATAAAAAAGTTAGGATTGAAATGACGCGGCTTCCCTATCTCATGTGCATGAAACTCGATAGATATCAAAGATATTAGATTAAAAACAATCTTTGCGTCCCGATTATTTTTAGCCTGTACCTGCATTTTTAAAGACTGATGAGAAAAAACTTTCACCTTCTTGCCTTAAAATCGTACTTTTAGCACTTATATCATAAATAAATATCATGAAATAATACCAGATCCGATGGGTTCATGGCAACATTGTACGTTTTTATTTGACAAATTAAAAAAAATCAAATTCAAAAATTTCGTTATTTCTTTTCTATAAGTTCACAACATCACATCTACATTTTCATTGTTTGAGTGCTGGTCTTTGACCATCAAGAAGGACTGCCAGTCGATGTTCGAAAACAGGCTCAGTCGGTCGACCGGGAGTATTGGCTTTTGTCTTCTCTATTGTACGACGAAACCCTTTAAAAAAAAAAAGTATGCCAAACCACGGAGGATAATGCCCCCAGGATTTGCCCACAAAACGGTCGACATTCTCTTCTGTGATAGGACAAGTAGAAGAAACAATATTTCCTTTTTTCTGCCGTTATCGTGTAGTGATGAAGTTGCTTGTTTTAGTTTGTAGTTTAGCGGCACCGCTGAAACACCCTAAACTTTTTAACTGTTTTTTTTTGTATTACAATGAAATAATTACAAATTAAAATTTTTTAAAAAAACTTAAATTTGATTTTTATAGTAGGTGTACCCCTTTTAAAGGGGGCGAAAGGAGGGTTTCGAAAAAGACCCTTTATCGGCCCCTTGAACGCAGTGTAGTACAATGTCCATTTTATTAGTGTCCGACCGATAGATCGGTTTCGGCCTAGTTTCGGCCAAAAATCAAGTTTCGGCGGCAGTTTCGGTGCCGAAACCGAAACTGATTTCGGAAGTTATCGTGAACGCTCGCCTAGCTTGGTTTCTCGCAAAATTTTTTGTAATTATTATTTTTATATAAGAGGGGACCTAAAAATAAAAATTTAAAAAAAATGATTACAACAAAATTAATATGCTGTGTTTTCATTTCATGTCTTAATTAATGCAGAATAATGCGTAAAATTTTAAATTTCCCGTATTTTTTAAAGGGAAATTTTTTACTTGACCACGTGAGTTTCGGTTTGGCGAAAAATAACGCCACGGTCATGGTTTTGGTTTCGGCCGAAAAAACCCGTCTCGGTCGGACTCTAATTTTTAATATATATATATATATATATATATATATATATATATATATATATATATATATATATATATATATATATATATTTGGCTACATGTTTGTGAACCATGAGACAAAAATCGTTTTGTTACTCAATTGTGCTTTATATAAAATAACTACAAAAAGATCATAAAAACAAAGATTATATCGAAGATGCAGCTGTTAAATAGTCAGATCAAGAGAAAAAACTCTACTTGGCATATTCAGGTTTTTTGTACTTTATGCAAATATGATTTATTGAAATAAAATCGATAATTAAACAACAATAAATTTTAAAAAATCAGGGGGGCCGATAAAGGGCCTTATCGAAACCCTTTCTTGTGACAAAATTTTCTGCATTCTGATGCTTTAATTTTTAGCACGTGTTGTCCTAACGCAGGAGAGAATGTCAACCCCATTAGTGGTAAATCGTTAGGACATTGTATTTCGTGATTCGGCATACAAACTTTATTTTAGAAAAATTAAATTCTTAATCGGTTTTGTCCATTTATTGAGTTCAGAAAAAAGGAAAAGAGATTCCTTTTAAAACACTTATGTAAAATAAAGTTTCTATTCAAAAATCTCGCCTTCTTAAACTAGTGAGATTTAAAATTAGACCTACTCATTTATTCTAAATAGATTACCTACCCAAAACATATTTATTATGATTATATTTGCGTGGCTTCTGGGGCTATTTTTGAAGACAGAAAAAAATGTTTAATATAAAAATTGTAGGTTTTTTCCATAATATCTTTTAAAATTATCAGTAAAAAATATCGCAATAAAAAAATGGAAAAATATAGACAACTTTAACTTTTTTAAATGGAACACCCTGTATATTATGCGCTAAAATAAAAGATCTGTTTTTTCTGATTTCAAATATATATACATTGATGATATCTGGATAAACCATTTTTGAGATATTTAAACTTAAAATATAAATAAATTAAAAAAAAATCATATTAGTATAAGAAAGCTGTAGAAAACAATAAAATTGTTTTAATAAATTTGATGTATTGATATTGAAAAAAGTTGAAATTTATTATTTTAACTATATAAAAGTAGTTTGTATTGCTTTTTTGTCGATGGGCTATTCAGAAGAACAAAAAAATCGCTATTATGCGTGAAACTTTTTGTAATTTACTAATAATTTAATCTAAAATATCTTAAAAATGGTTTAACCAAAATTATCATTAATGTATATATATTTAATCAGAAAAAAAAGTCTTTTCGTTGTAGCACATAATATACCAAATTGTTTCATTTACAAAAGTTGAAGTTGCCATATTTTTCCTTTTTTAATGCGATGTGTTTACTGATAATATGGAAAAATCCTACAATTTTTATATAAAACATTTTTCTTGTCTTCAAAAAACAAGGCATAAAAGCACGTAAAATATAATCAA
Organism: Listronotus oregonensis; assembly: GCA_019359885.1. Taxonomy (NCBI): domain Eukaryota; kingdom Metazoa; phylum Arthropoda; class Insecta; order Coleoptera; family Curculionidae; genus Listronotus; species Listronotus oregonensis. Next base: position 2,955 of record JAHBCN010016826.1, on the reverse strand, counting down.
AAACCCTGTAGCTACCTATGTAGGTTAAAATTAAAAGTTCAATTAATTGTCTATGTTTTCTCCTTCTTTTTGACCATAACTTTGGCCTAGCAACATTTTTACTGATGAATGTTCTTTTTTCATTAATACAAACAGTTTTTTTACTAAAACAGACAGATCGGTAAAAAACTTGCCAAGTCAAAAAAGTGTGGAACCAAATTTTAGTCAAAAATATTTTGGTCTAATTTTAGATCTCAGTACTTTAAAAGGCCGAGACTTTTGGATAGGAACTTGGCCCATTTTTACATAAAAGCGTTTTGAGTGGGATAATAATACATATAAGTACTATTATTTCTGATAATTTCAGCTATCAGAGCATATTAAAATAAACAGCCCACCGCAATAATTAGGACTAAAAATAAGCATTTTAATTTTTATCAGTTTTAATAAAGCGAATAATTTAATATTTAGCATTTGTGCCGTGCAACGCTAATTACGTTACAATTTGTCAATTTAGCCGGTTTTAATTGTATTAATTATTATTAAATGCAATAATAAATTAATTATTTTTATTAAAATTTTATAAAAATAGAAATTAAACTTTTTTAATATTAAAGATACTTACACGTGTACGTTTAGCAGTAAACTATTTTTTTAAAAGTACTATCAAATAAGTTAGTAAAACAGTGATCCGAATTCATACAACATTTTATATTCCCAAGATTTCTTTACAAATAAATTTCTTGTTGCATTTGAGTTATAGTGCAGTAAATGATGAGACAAAGCTGTACAGTTTTCCCTTGTGGCGCAATTCTCCGGGTCTTCAGGATGCTTTGGTGTGAAAAAAAGGAAGTTTATCCAACATTAACAGGTGGGAAAGGGCTAAAAGATGGCCCCTCAACACCCGAAAAATGGATTTCCCGCTAATATCTGCCAAAATATGCGATATGTTTTGTAATGTTATGTTTTGTAGTGTTATGTATGTTCCCTGTCCCGAAAAAAGTCTGCAAATGCTCATCCCTTACATATGAGCGGCCAAGTTCTGCAGAACAAAGAGTCGTTTAATCTTGTCGGAGTTACTTTTGAGAATAACCTCAACTGGCACAAACACATTTTATCCATAGCTTCGGCAGCTTCAAAAAGATTGGATTTCTCTTCCGAGCCAGAAAATATTTCTCTTCTTCCAATTTGTACACTTTGTATGTATCCCAAATCAGACCCTCTTTAGAATATTGTTGTCATGTCTGGGGAATGGCGTCCCCTACAACACTTAGCATTCTGGACTCCATTCAAAGAAGAGCCGTTCGTCTTATTAATGATCCAACGCTCACAGAAAGGCTTCCTCTTCTTGCCCACCATCGAGCTGTAGGATCTGTCCTCGCTCTTCTATAGGTATTTTCACGGTTTCTGCTCAGAGGAGTTGTGAGTATAATTCCTTCCCTGGCAGCTCCCAACAGAGCAACACGTAGTGCAACTTTTATCATCCTTTTACAGTTCAGTTAGAGAGGCCCCGAACTTCCTTTCTTCGTTCCTTCATCCCTAGAGTGTCAAGACTATGGAACCTGCTGCCCGCAGAAGTTTTTTCCTTCTCACTCCCAATCTCCAAAAATTTAAGTCCCGTGTGAACAAAATCCCTCTCACCACACTGAAGACACCCACGGTACGTTAGTACTTAGGCATCAGCCTTCGTGAACTGTCCCAAGATAAAAAAAAATATATTAGTATTGTTCTCTTTTTTGTTTATGTATTAATAAAGACTATTATTCTGGTTAAAAAATATTATTTATGGCCAATAACATGCATACCAAACTTTAAAAAAATATCTTTTTTATTATCCATCGGAACTTTCATAAATTTTTGAGTATAAATCACATTAAGTCGGTAAGTACAGTAACGGCCATTAAATATTGGGTAATTCATTTTTTCTTTCGTAAAATAGGGTAATGCCACTTTTTACTGAATATCAATACCTGTTGAAAAACCTAATAAAGAAACGGTGTTCCTTTCAGTGTCTAAAAATATTTTTTAAAAACCCAAAATTAATTTTTTATCCCAAAATATTAATTATTCATTATATTGAGCAGAAAAGGTTTTGGCCCCAAAAAGGGTGTGGGGGAAAAAGCTTAACATCCCCAAAAAAAGTACTATTCATTTTTTTAAAAAAAAAGGGGGAAACACACTTCTTTAGAAAAGAGCTGGAAGTGGTCGCCCCAAACTATCCCCAAAAAAAAAACAAGACAATAATTTAGTTAATGTTTTGAGAAACCAACCATTTAAATCTGTAGTTACAGCAAAAAGGAAAGCAATTTCCCAAATTCGCCGGTTAGAACAGCACGGCGAAAATAAGGCAAATATCCAAAATTTTTCCCCCCCCACCGGCAGCTTTAAAACCGTTTTTAACAAATGCAAATAAGAATAACGCATTGGATTTGCTCTACAATTTTACTTGGGAAAACCCCCCATTTTGTGGGAAAATATAATATTCATCGTAAAACAGTGTTTCAGTCGTGTTTCAATGGGATACTTAAGGTATACACCCCCCAAGGAAAACAAAATTTTTTTTAAAAATATCCCCCCAAAAGGGGGGAAGTAGGGGCTATTTTCGGTAAATTTTAGGGGTGGCGAGTGAAAAAGGGGGTTTGGGGTATGTTATTTTATCGAACGAAGGTTCAATGCGTAGGTTTTATATAGATCTACTTAATGTTTTGAGTTCGTCTCCAGAGTGAAGTCGATTCTATCTGTTATAAATAAAAAAACCCTTTTTTTTACTAAAAATTTTTTGTGAAGATAAGGGGGTTTTTTTTATAACGAAAATACAAAAGGGGCACCCTACTAGGTATTAAAATGGCCCCGGGGGGGAAATTTCAATCGTCCGCTATTTTGTTGCATTCTTTTTTGTTCAGTAAAAAAACGGGTTTTTAATTATAAATGTTTAAAAAAATTTTTTTGCCTGGCGAATTTAAGGTAAGAATAGGT
>JAHBCN010016825.1:0-19031 GCA_019359885.1 Listronotus oregonensis | reverse complement strand
AAAAATTTTTGGATTGTCATGAGACAAATTATATTAAACCATAAAAAATAACCGAATTAAACCTAACCAAATTTTTTAAAAGTTGTTTAAGCTAGGTCTCAATTTTGACAGGTTTGTACGTTATGAGCGTCCTAAAGAATTCCTTAAAAAGGTTAAAAAAATAAACGTATTGAAAACACGATAATCGAATTACACCAAATTTACCTACAAAAACTTAAAACAATGTATTCATTCTGTCAAATTGTTGAGTTATTGGAATACGACGCCATATTCTTTTAGGGGGCCAAGTGTAGAAAAAATATTATATTAAAACAGGATAACCTAATTAAAGCCAATTTGGTTTTATTAATTGGTTCAGAAATAGTTTTAATTCCGAAGATTGAATAAGCCATGGGCTTACTTAAAGGGTTTTTTAAAATTTCAAGACAAAAAAATTTAATTAAAAAAAACCAATAAAATATATTTTTAAAAATGTTATTTTAAATATGTTATTTTGACAGATGTAATTTTGAGGTTGTAATGTTTGAGAGATGTTGTTATGGAAATGTGTTGTATTATCGCTGTATAATTATTAACCAACTATAAATTATTTGCTTTAAACTTGAGATCAAAAAAAATGTAGGTCTCATGTTTACCAAAACAAATTTTTTTAAAAGTGCTATTTTTTAATAAATGTTAAATCACCTTGGTCACGATTGGTTATTAAATACAACAACATATTATTTGTTAATTTTTATATATTATTTAAAATATAAACTGTGTCTTTATTATTATTATTATTATTATTAATGTTTATTATTATAACTATTACTTATTATTATCATTATTAATATATTTTATTATTAACATATAAAATTAAAATTATTTTTTATCTGGGTTCATTAAGTTTATTTGGATGTTTTAAATTTATGTAAAATATTGTAAGAAGTTAAAAAATAAACTTTATTATTATTATTATTAATTTATTTTAATCTCTAGTGGGTTGAACTTCTTCTTCTTCTTTTATTCTTATGGCGTTGGCTGTCCTTTTTGCTTTCGCCCGCCGCCTTAGAGACGACCTCAGGATGGCGAGCTCGAGACTTCCTGCAGGTTAAAGAATGCATCAGTAGTATAATGATATATAGAAATGTCTTGAATTTTTTTTTTTTTTTCTATTAATTGGTTATGAAATGTTGTTAACAGATAGCACAACAAAGGACAAAACTCTTCTCTCCCTAGACACCTTCGGTGATAGTCCAACACCGCGGTGTTGCCTGATTGTGACATTATCTAGATTAAGGAAATTAAACTTGCAATGTTAAATTATTACATAATAGGAAGTTTTACTATCATTTTTGCATTAAGTGGCCAAAAATAACAAAAAACACTTTTTGCATTACAGTCGCAAATTAGAATTACGATCGGTCTGTTAAAGTGTAAATATTCTAAATAATTTAGGAGATTTTTAAATTTAAAATTTAAAGTTTAGTTTTTTCGTAAATACACAGGTTTAAACCCTTTAAAAAATCTCAATGCAATATATCTAAAATAAAATAGTTAAAAATTGTAATTTGATACACATTTTAAACAATGAGAGGAAACTATAACCACTATCTTAAAATCATGGGGTGAGTCTTATAAAACCCAATTTTTTTTTTTTTGGAAAAACCAACTTTTTTAACCACCCCAAACTTTTAATAATGGATAAAAAACATTATTCAAGTAAAACAAACTGTATTTAATTAAAATTCAACTTTATTTGATCGGATGATAAGACGATATGTTATTTTAAACAAATGTATATATACTTAAATTTTTTCGGATATATGCAGTTATGCCAAAAAAGCCAAAAAAACGAATTTTTTAGCTGTTAACAATTGACATACCATACCAAAGGTGCGTTCGATTTGTATATTCAATTTGCGCATTTGTTACCCGTAAGAACTTTTCGCTCCGAACCCGTTGGATATGCATCTGACAAATGCTTTTATAAATGTTTTTTTATATTTTTTTACAAATATATTTCTTTATAATTTGTATTTTTTTATAAACTGTAAAGGCTCTATTTTCCATACTTTTAAGAAAAACTAAAAGTTTTTTTAACAATATAAAATCTGATTTATTTATAAAAAAGTGTAGAAAAAATGCTTTTTTAACAATACTTTAAAATGCAAACAGCTCATCATTCTAAATTTATTGGCGTTTTTTGAGCTAGAGAAACAAAAAGGGCTGCAGAAATTCCTTGAACCTTAAAAATTTGGTGAAAAGGACAGCTGCCCCAAAAAAGTAAGTGAAAGAGCGATTTTTTTTTTTTTTAAATGAACTAAAATGGTACAAAAGCTTTAAAGAAGTATCATCAACAAGGGAAAAGGATATTTCAAAAGATGTTGATTGCAATACATTGCAATATAAACCAATGGTAACATTAGGAAACTTAATGTGTGGCAAAGTGATTAAACCTAATTTAAATAAATAAATAAACAATTTTTAAATAAAATATTACATGATATAAATCAAAGATCGTCAATGTCAGACAACAAATCGTCGCTCTCATCTTCGTCATCCGAATCAGTCACTATGACGGGGTTTATATCTGAAGCATCGCATATTCTGATTACTTCCCAGCTCAGCGATTATTTCGCCAAGTACCTTTTTCCACGTTGCCAACACTTCAGAAGAGGTTCCTTTTAAAGCAGAAATATATTAGTCATATTTTTTTTGCACTCTGACCAAACCATTTCGATTGGATTATATTGACAATGGTACGGTGAAAGGCGAAGAACTTTATGACTAAAAGGTTTCACATATTCGTCAAGAAAATATTTCTTTTCTAAACTTCGGTTTTTTTCTACCAAATCCCAGAGTTGGTCTTTCATAGCTGTCTCAGGAAAGGCAATATTTTCTTTGAAAAGCCACAGAATTAATCTTTTTTTGGTCCAAGATTTGCGGGGTATGTCTTCTACCAGCTCGGAGTGGTAGCTAGCGTTGTACATGATAATTAATGATTTGGGCGGCAAATTTGGAACAAGTTGATATTTAAACCATTTTTTGCAATTTTGGCGTTTCATGCTATCATGGTAACAGCTTCCTTGATAAATTCGTTTTCATTGCCGGCGTTGACGACGATATATCTATAACCTAAAAAAATAACGGTTTTAACATCGGCGCAAAAGGAAAAAATGTTTTTATAGTATAGTATTTATTTAGATGTCTAGTATAATTACAAACATATATTTACTTGATCCCATCACGAATCCAAATCCCAAGGTAATTCTTAAATCCAACACATGAATCAAAACGGAAAAAATGTTAGGGGGCAAGTGTAAAGGTATTGGTAATTGATCCTCTACCAATGGTTTCTTTTTGAATAAAAGTAACTTTTACTCACCTTCACTGCTTTTTAAAGAGCTTGTGGCTTTGGTATCATCCTGCCAGATCCTTTACTGAATATCCATGTTTCATCTAGAAATACTGGAGTAAGACCGTTTTGAAGTAGACTCATATTTTTTGTGTATTCTCTCAAAAATTTAATTCTTTTATTAAAAACATCTGGTAAATTCATGAGATACTTTCGATTGTTACTTTTCTTCCACTGAAAGCCAATTTCTTTTACCCATTTTTGCAAAAAACTAATGGAGAAGTTAAAATGATTGCTTATTTCATCATTTAATTTTTGATGGAGAGATTTTATGGTAATATGCTCTTTAAGTGCATACATGCGATAAATGGTATCCCGGATCTTGCTTTTTAAGTAGTCAGTTTTATTTCTTGTTGATGATACTTCTTTAAAACTTTTGTCCGATTTTAGTCCATATTTTTTTAAAATTAAATATTGCTCTTGCACTCATTTTCGTTGCGACAGCTGTCCTTTTCATCAAATTTTGAAAGTTCAAGGCTATTCCTGCAGCTTCTTGTTGCTTCACTAGCTCAAAAAAAGCCAATAAATTTAGAATAATGAGCTGGCTTTGATTTTTTCGGCATTTTTTTTTGACAATGCGAAATCTTTAACTTGGGAATTTGTCATTAATGTGACAAGCAACAGTTAAAATAAGAAAACACATGACTTTTTTTGGTAAATTTATTGTTTCTCTCTGCAAAAGTGTATCAGTTAAGGATGCAAAAAAATGTCGGAACTGTATATCCGAAAAAATTCAACTATTGGCACCGTGCGCGATGGCAACCACATCTGACGGCTGCATTAAATCATGCTTCAAAGCCATGTGAGAGGTGTAAGATTACTTATAATATTTATTTATTTTTCGTAAATTAATATATATAAACCTGTTCAGCACTGTAAAAGTGAAGTACAATATCAATAGTGAATAAACAATTTTAAAGCTTAGACAGTAAATATAAAAAGTGTGTTTTTAATAAAAAAAAGTTTTTGGAGTTTTGTAGAATCGAACTCGGAGCTTATTATTGGGGAATAAGGTTTAATAACATTACAAATGTCAGTATAAAAAATAAAAAAATATATTTAAAAATGTAACATAATAAATAGGTTTTTAAAAAATAATAATTTATTTTCAATTGATGAATAGTTTTTTTTTTATTAACCTTAGACAAAAATCGGCAATGGGTCCGATAAGTAAAAAATCACCTGACAAACTTACGAGTCTAGGGCTTTTTCATTATACTTAACACCAATATATGTTTACTTACTTGAAGACTTTATAGCCATTTTCTCTATTCACAATCAAAGGAGACTACACAGGCACTACTTAGTCTATTAAAAAGAATCTCGCAAATCATTAAAAAACTTCAGGAAAAGGCAAAAACAAACGGTACACGGCGAGAAACGATAAGTTTTTCTTCTTGTTACGTCAAATTTGGATTTTCGCCTAACCTCGACGCATACTCGACAAAATGTTGCAAATGAATGTTAATATTTGACAGCTGTCTTCCTGCTACATCCATTCAGATTGCAGATATCTGAAAATTTTATAGAACGTTTATTTTTAGTAATGACATTTCATGTTATCGTTTGTAAATTTTAAATATACAGGATTGTCATAAAGTAGTTTTTTTTCTAATAGGAATTTGAAAATTTGGACATGCGGGATCGTTTGCAATTGTTAAAAATCCTCTTGCCTAAAATGAAACGTTTTTTGAGCTTCCAAATAAATAAAGTAGAATTTTAATAAAATACATGTAATAAATGAAAAAAAATATACAGATATATACTACTCAATGAGAATTTTATTTAATGTATTAGAAAAAAAGATGATATTATTTTTAGAGTTGAGATGGTGAGCGCCTAGGGGCGACTCACCACTTGACTAAGGTATGAGTGTTATAGTTTCCACTTTTTGTGTAACATTTATACCTTATAACAATTTTTTCAATTTTTTTATTTATCGAGAAATTTACATTAAAACTTCTCAAATTGACACCTAGTTTTTTTTTACAAGAGGTGCAAATTTGTAAGCACTTGCTTACATCAGAAAATATTCCTATTTATCTAAAAATTCATTATTTCCTAGCCACATTTTTGAAAACTTTTTAATATCAGAAAAACTGTTTTTCCTGACTCTTCTACCTATAACTTTTAATAAGAAATTATTTTATTTTTTGATTGAAAGAAGCACAAAATTACGTAACATCATTTATTTATTTATTAGGTATTTACAAAAAGTGTACAAAAATCACATAAAAAAATAAATCTCTATATTATCCTAAAGCCGTCTCTAAAACCTTCTTTGTGGCTGGCTAGGTTCGGGTTGTTGAGGATGGGCAGCAATATATTCCAAAGCCTTTTGGATAGCAACTGGAATTGGTGGTGGGGTGGGGAGAGCATTTCCAGATGGTTGGTAACCATTTTCGTCAGCTACATAGGAGATCTGGATTTGTTCGTTTTCTGGAGTCAGGAATTGGAATGATCCGGATACAGATTTGGCTGCTTGTTCGGGTCCCTGGGGTTGGATTTGGCCTTGTTCTTGGGCGCTGATTCCATTATCAGTCTTATAACTAAAGAATAAAATAAGAGAATTTAATCAAAGAAATATACAATCAAAAAAAAAAAAACAACAAAAGGCAAAAACTCACTTCTTGAATGTTTTATGACGCGGTTATTTTTCCGGGAAATGCTGCAATTGTGCAACTTATGCAGAAGAGGAGATCTAAAACTCTCCTTTTTAATCATAGCCCTCATCTCTTTAAACAGTTTATATGATAAAGACATTTTTTTTCACAGGACCTTATTAAAATCGTTAATCTTGTGCAGTTCAATACGTCAATAACACAATTATGTTTGTTGTCATGAAAAACGTCTGTTAATATTATTTTTTTAATTAAAAGCAGCAAAGTTGGGTAAAACAGAGTCATTTAACCTTGTGGATGTTACCTTTAAGAATGATTTTATTTGGCACCAGCGCATTACATTTATCCATAGCTACAGTAGCTTTAAAAGAGCTCTGTTTTGTCTTTCGAAACAGAAAATATTTTTCCTTTCTGTATACTCTGTAAATATCTCAAATCAGACCTGTTTCAAGTAAATAGAGATGATTTTTACAATTTTTTCTTGTATGTCTTGTAAGTCTTATGGGGATGCAGTATTTAAAAAAAATCATAATATAAAACCAAGTAAGATATACTTACGCATACTGATAACTTCCCTCAGGAGAGATATCTGATTCCAATCTTAGAACCTGGGCTTGTTTCGGATCACCACCAACAGCAGGTAAGGCGAAAGCAGTGGCCAACATGGCAGCAAATACAGTCTTAAAACCATTTTTAACATCCCCAAGTTTTAAATAATTGCAGTTAACAGTAAATCCTAATCTTCTTAACAGATTTCCAAAAGAAAAAAGATTATTAATTTGACAGGTAGTATGTAATATAATTGGAACTGGGAAAAAAAAAAAAAAATATATATATATATATATATATATATATATATATATATATATATATATATATATATATATATATATATATATATATATATATATATATATATATATAACAAAACCAATAGGGAACCCAAGGACTAGAATTAACACAACACCAGTTTTTAAGCAGGATGTTTTTATTTGGAAAAAACGTAAACAAATTGTCAGATCCCAAAAATCAAAATTAGAAAATTATATTGAAAACATTTATTGATATGAGTTCCAACTGTTCCAAGATCCAATTTTACCGGCAACATTGGGTTATTCAAGGGTGATTCGGACAGTTTCTGTGTGATGGTACTTTGATGTCGTTTTATTTCTTTTTATTAGGTGGTATTATTCAATAAAACGTTTTGTAAACTGACTCAATCAACAGCAATCAAATTGCGCATCTAAAGTAAATGGCATATCTGTCACTTCAGATAATAAACAAAAATAGTTTTCTGGCTTTAAAAATATTTTAAAAACTAATTTAATATATACAATGTGTTTTATTATTCCAAAATTATGGTTTAAATTATACGAGCTGAATATAAGGCTCTGCGCTCCACGCTTAAGCCCCCAGGACTGGTGATTAGGCGTGGGGCTCCACATGTTAGGTTTGGCCCGTTTGACAGTTGACAGCCGCCATTTTTTAAAGCATGCACAGTGCTCTAAAATAGTAGTAGCCTAAGATTCCTAATTATTTATGTCTCTTCTACTATACGTAATTTAACCAATACTATTTAATATACCCCGGTGGCCGCAGGGTTTAAGGCGTTGGGATCACGACGAGGCGCTTGGTGGTTCGAATCCTGCTAGGTTATTATTTATTTAATTATTTACGTCACTTTACTATACATCTATTTCACAACAATATCTAATATTATCCCGTGGTGCAATGGTAACGCGCTGGACTTTGAAGCAATAGGACGGTGGTTCGAATCCTGCTAGGTTTTTATTTAATTCTTGGATGATGTTATCAATTATTTATGGTTCAATGACCTCGATGCCCAAAATGGCCCTAATGGGGTTCCCTTAAGATGATGATACAAAAACTACCCCTATCTACCCCTTACAAAAACACCCTTATTTTGAGAAGGGTTGAAAATGGGAAAAATTGCAGATCGGAACCAAATTTCTCCCATAAGAAAAATGGAAAAAACCCTTATGATGGTGAAAATATAGTATACTTTTTTAAATATATATATATATATATATATATATATATATATATATATATATATATATATATATATATATATATATATATATATATATATACCCAAACGATAGATGAGCAAATTTAAAGTAAAAAATGTCGGGGCAAGTTTTTTCGCCAGATCAATAGTTTTTGAATTTTTCGCAATTGAAAAGTGCGATTTTTCGTTAAAAAAAGTCATTTTTCAATTGTTTTTTACGCATAACTCTGTAGTTATGCGTTTCATCAAAAAAAGTGTTATACACAAAAATGAAGTTGTTAAAAAACCAAAGAAATTGAGCTAAATATGAAGATCTTAAAGTTCTACCTAAAGCAAGTTATAGCTGCTTGAAGATCTTTCATTTTACGTGATTAAGTACTTAACCTCAAATAACGGGGAAAAGGTACATTTTTCAACAAAAAGTCATGAAATATTTTTTAAAGAGTATAAAAAGACCTTTTAAATGAGCACCGATAAAAGTCTTTTTCAGTGAGATATGGTGGAAAATAGTTAAAACTAAAAAAATCGCAATAAAACTAATGTCATTTCATTAAAAATCAAAATTAAACTTATTCCTTGATCCTATTACTTTATTTGTATGTTATTTATGACATCTGAAAGTTTTACTGATTAAAGATGCACAGTTTTGAAAAAAATGAGCTTAAATTATATGTTTTTTTTTGTGATTTTTCAAAAAAAAATATTTTTCTCATTTTAACTCCAAAACCATAAGAGATACGAAAAAAAACAAGAGAGTAGAAAAATGTAGCATTTTTTATGACGATTATTTTATTTGTGGCATAAAAATTGACGGAGTTATAATCGGTTTAAACTTTCACTATAGTGCGAGGACTGCTTTACAGCAGCCCTTTGACCCTTTACCTATAAAATATGAAGGGTCTCAAGCCCTTCTAACACACATAGGCTTGTAGCCCTAAAAATTACCTTTAAAATAATTTTTTGTAGGATGTGATAGCTTCAAAATTAACAGAGTTTCACAAAAAATTTTATTCATGAAGAATGTGCAATGAAATATTGAATGTCTTTGAATAAAATATTTCATCTTATTTTGGCAAAGGGGTGTTCTTAAGGGTTGGCAGGGTGTAGACAATTAAAAATTACTTCGTGTTTAGAGAATAAACTTTAGAAACAACCAAATTTAAAATCAAAACATCAGTAGTCATTAAAAAATATTTTTTTAATTTATTTTTGTCAAAGGGGTGGTTCTTAAGGGTTGCTAGGATGTAGACAATTAAAAAAAATTTTAAGTAGAGATAATAAATTGTAATACTAAAATTACGCAAAATCTAAAAATTGGCAGTCATTAGATATTTTTTTATTTCATTTTTTGCAAAGGGGTAGTTTTTAGGGGTTGAAAAGCGGTTACTAATAATTTTATTAAAATGCTATAATTTTTTTCCAGTAAAACTGCAATTGTAATGTTGCAAATTGTTAAAAGATTTTTTTCTATATTATTTTAATCAAAAGGATAGTTTTTAAAAGTTCTTAAGGGTTGATATTTCAAAATACACCAATTTTATATTATGCAATACGTTAGGATATTTATTCTACTTAAATAAAAGAAATTTGAATCGAAAAAAAGCCGAAAATACTATCTATCTGTCTATAAAATCTATTTTTTCGATAAGGGGTGGTTTTCACCCCTTAAATTTTTTGCACACCTTACGACCATATAGATTTTGATATGGTGTCTCCATCGGGGAAATAAATGGCATTATCATATGGGTAATATGTAGCATAAGGTAGGTATGGTTCTCCTTCAGGTGCTACGCAAGGTATATCACCCTCACCGCGTCGCCTAGTCCTGAGTACGGCGCCAGCTAGCTCATTCTGCGGGAACAGGACTCCTCTACCTTTACCCCGATAAAGTTGTGGGGCCCCATCACGATCCATGCCTGGGCCGGCGACTCCAGGCACGGATGTGGTACCTGACCCTTGGTTCTCCTTTCCTTGTATTGTTTCCGGACTATTGCACGGGTTTCGTGTTCTTTTTGGTGGTGTCCGAAACATGATGTTAAGTTTTCGAATATTCTTTGAGAACCCAGGTTCCAGCGTGGTTCCGGGTACTTCCACCCACTTCCTGGTTCTCCCAACTTCCTTTCTGTAAGATCCCAGTTGATTCCGTGACTGGTGCCCACTAATGATAGCACCTCGTGCACTTCCTTTGTCTGCACACACGTCAGGTGCGGCTGTCCCCCAAACCAATTACCCATCGACGCTCGGCGGTGCACTCCTTCCGTGACTCGCGCTTACGACACGGCTCCTACCTTTGTCTGATTCCCACCGGGGTTCGGCCGGGTTTAGATATTCTCTTGGTCACCCCTTCTTACTTTCTGCCAACTCTCAGTCCGCTAGAGCCCCGGTGGATCGCAGAGGCGGCACCTAGTGCAGCACCTTCTATGCGGCTCCCTTCCGGTGGCTCTCCCAACGGCTCCGGGCGCACACCGCCCTTGGTTCCTAAAATAGCTTCCCTAAACCTCGGCCCTAACGTGCCGATACAATCTTCTAGCCCTAGGAGCACGGTGTCCTTTGTTTCTACGTCACCTTCTTTATGGGTTTCCTTCCCCACGTATCCACCGCGCGCGCACAGGTGCCAATCAACTTCTTTCGAAGCGACAGCGTCCTGTACCAAAAACCGTGTACTTTCACCCACGGTGCCCATTGGGAACAAGGTGCCAATCAGCCTGGTGCAATGCGACAGCGTTCTTGTTCCGTACCGAAAACAAACTATTCCAGGGGCCTACTATCCAAGAGGCTCTCCCTGTTTTCACTCCTGGAAACCAAATTCCCAGATGTTACGATTTTCTAAATCTGGAATTGCCGTACTACTAAGTGTCGGCAATCTCCCAGCACCTTACAGTTCAAACAAAAATAAACAAAAAAGATTTTCTTTCTTAAAACCCGAAAGTGCCGTACTTTGGCAATCTTCCGGTATCCTACAGTTTCCAGACAAAAACAACTTCTTCTATAACAGGGGCCCAAATCTTTGGCTACCCGCGTTCTACCCGATAACACTTATACGGGGTCTATAAATACGGCCAACTGCCTAAAACTAAACCTGGGAGCGGCGCCGTACCTCGGCGGTCTCCCGGTATCAAGCCGAGATGTGACTCTACTGAAGGTCTGCCATCTACTGACTCAGTTGCGAACTGAGCCTGTATTTATAGATCCCGTAACAATGGAGAATAAGATAAGCTTAATTCCAAATTTTGAGCTTGACAGTCTGGACTACTAGAAGTTGTACCAGGGCCGCTGTCAAAAATATCACCATTTGGACCTCTAAATGACCTTGAAATCTCGTTTCTCTGCGTGATGGGGTAAAACTAACCCCAGATTCGTATTCAGGGCGCCAAAATATTTCGGAATACCATGGTCCGGTTAAATAGTTAGAACATGATTTCTGCAAATCTGAAGACAAAATAAATTTTTGTAAATAATTTAAGTAGTTAATTAGATCATTGCTTTATTTTTACTGTAAAAATATTTGTTTATTTTAGTAAATTTGGCTCCAGACAAATTTTTATTCTTCGTTTACCCTTAGGTTTTAGATAAAAAGAGACGTACCCAATAATATTTGGCAGAAACATAAAACATTATTCTCGGAAAATTGAAATCTTATATATATTTTGTAAAATAAATATTTATTATTAAGTAGGTACTTATAGATTGATTGGTTACGGAGATAAGCCTAATCATTAATAATTCTCTTTAAATAGAATAAAACAATTTAGTTTGATCTTAGTCAAAGTTGATATTTTATGTGAATTACTGAAAAAAATTGTTGAAATCGACAGTTATTATATATCTCTTTGAAACGAAAATAACTGTGTGCTATTTTTAATACGGGGTAAGTTAGGAGTACGTATTACTTTTTGTGTGTGGATAAAATACCCTTAAGGGCAAACAATAGTGTAAAAATAAAAGGCGTGTTGTTGAATTCAGCAGATGGTTCAGCGCTGAAATCTATCGTGACGTCACACTAGATTACCGCTAGTTTTATCCTTGTCCATATACTACTAAAACAACGGCCATCTTTCTTTAGCGCTTTTCCATCAATTAATTTAAAAACGTCTTGATGAAACAGCGATTAGTGCGCACGATTCATCGATGAATTTAACAACACGCCTAAAGCTTTAAGATTATTTCGACAAGACATCCATCTTAAAATCAAAGACCATTGTATGCTTATGCACGACATTGTTTGTTCAGATGTTACAAGAACCGTAAAGAATGTTTCTTTAAAAGTATTAGACAATGTTATGGTTTCAATAACAGTAAAATCTTGGACTTGGATACACAACGTATCGGTTAGTAATGTATCTCCAACCGTTTTCAATTATTACATTTTCTTTTCTTCCAGTGAGTTTCTTTATGAATAATTTTTGCTTTCGACATTGTATACAGTGTTAAAATTAGAGTTAAAAAAACACAAAAAGCATACGAAACGAGGTGAAACGTCGAAATCAGGGATTGCCGAACACGCATGGTCCAAACAACACCGTATACAATGGTCGGAAGTAAAACTTATTTATAAAGAAACCCATTGGAAGAAAAGAAAGTTTAAAGAAGCTGTAATAATTGCAAACAACCAAAATGTATTTAGCAAATCTAGTGTAGACATTCCGAATCACTAACCGAAACGTTGTGTATCAATTAACAAATAAAGACAATGGAAGTCCAAGATTTTACTGTTATTGAAAACGTAAAGAATTTTTTGAAGCAACATAGACATCAAAGACTGTCATGGCAATTCCTTGACTTAGATCCAATCGATCACGTTTAGGATACGCAATTTCAAATCAAGGAATATTACTCTGGATAAGGAAAAAGCTACTTACTTGTATGCAAGAGTAACACATTGAGCAAGACGACATTTACAATTTGGTAAAAAGTATGCCCAATAGATGTCAAGCTCTTATTACCATCCGGAAAGTTTATACATTCTATTAAAAAGAGTGTCTAACCTTACAGAAAAAAAGTAATAAAATTATTGTTAAACAGGGTGTTTCATTAATATTGCGATAAAACTCAGAACGGGTTTACTTAGTTAAAAATAAGAAAAATCCTATAAACCTATGTCCGGAAGTGCTTCGTTTCCTAGAAACAGGGTGTTAAAGTGTTAAAAACCGTATAGGTTGCGCCCTCTACAGGTATAAGCCCTACTAATATAAAATTCGAATTACACATGTCAAAAAAGCCCTCAGATACCAATTTTGATTTAAATATCGGCATAATTTCAAAAAATATTAAGAAAAAACAAAAATAAAAATAAAACGTTCTTACCCTGTATCTACGCAACGAAACAGGCATAGGTTTATATATATTTTTTTAAATTTCTAAGTAAGGAAAACCGTCTCGATTTTTTTCGCAATAATAATGAAACACCCTATATAAGAATAAAGATATTTTCAACAAAGCAGAATAAATAAAACTATGATAGTAGCAAGGAATATTAATTAATTATATAATATTATGAGGAAGAAATACAATATAATGATTCTCTGTATATACCGGGTGACACAGCGGACATGTGACAGCCCATAACTTTTTTATTTATTAGAATTAATTTTTGAACTTTGGGTGATGCACCTGTTATAAGAACATGCTTTTAATGACTAAATAGAACCAACCATTTCACTTCCACAACTAACCACAACTTACCCTAAATTAAAATTTTTAAATAGCATCCTGTATATATTTTTAGCCTACCTGATTTGCCTCAAAATTTTCTTTTTAATCATGATCACACTTGTCATTTTATTTTAAAATAACTGCCAAAATCGATATTTTTTCCAAAATTACAGTAGGCCATGTGACAATTACAAATTTTATTAGCATGTAAAAGGCGTTGAGATGTGAAGAATAAGGCGTAAAAATATTTGTGATTTTGTTACTTTTTATCTAATTAATAAGAGTTTGGAATAAAGGTTAATTTTTAAAGTTTTAAAAATGTTTTTTTAACGCTTAGTATCACAGTAGATCCAGAGCTGATCTTCTTTCCTTTGTCTCACACAACTGGAACAAGTCCCTTGAGTTTCTTGGTGAATCCCAGATCGTTGCTCTTGACATATCCAAAGCTTTCGATCAGGTCTGGCATGATGTGCTTCTTAACAAACTTCCTTCTTACGATCTTCCATCTAAGCTTTGCTCTTCGCTTTCCAGTTTCCTTTCTAATCGACGTATATCAGTTAGTGTAGATGGTCATTCCTCCAGCTTCTACCAAATTAATGCTGGGGTGCCCCAGGGCTCAGTGCTGGCACCCACGCTGTTTCTTCTACACATTAACGATTTTCTCTCTTCTACAATCAATCCCGTTTATAGTTTTGCTGACGATAGTACCCTCCACTCTAGTTTTCAATTTCTTAAGCCACCGCGTAATTCTCAAACTTATCTTGAATTGGGGCGCCAAAAATCTTGTCCAGTTTAATGCCTCGAAAACACAGTCATGTTCGCTGTCGCGAAAAAAGTCTGCAAATGCTTATCCCTTACATATGAGAGGCCAAGGTCTGCAGAACAAAGAGTCGTTTAATCTTGTTGGCGTTACTTTTGAGAATAACCTCAACTGGCACAAACACATTTCATCCATAGCTTTGGCAACTTCAAAAAAGATTGGATTCCTTTTTCGAGCCAGAAAATATTTCCCTTTTTCCAATCTGTACACTCGGTATGTATCTCAAATCAGACCCTCTTTAAAATATTGTTTTCATGTCTGGGGAATGGCGTCCCCTACAACACTTAGCATTTTGGACTCCATTCAAAGAAGAGCCGTTCGTCTTATTAATGATCCAACTCTCACAGAAAGGCTTCCTCTTCTTGCCCACCGTCAAGCTGTAGGTGATCTGTCGCTCTTCTATAGGTATTTTCACGGCTTCTGCTCAGAGGAATTGGCCAGTATAATTCCTTCTCTGGCAGCTCCCAACAGAGCAACACATAGTGCAACTTTTATGCATCCTTTTACAGTTCAGTTAGAGAGGCCCCCAACTTCCCACTTTGTTCGTAACTTCATCCCTAGAGTGTCAAGACTATGGAACCTGCTGCCCGCAGAATATTTAAGTCCCGTGTGAATAAACTCCCTCTCACCACACTTAAGACAGCCACGGTACATTAGTACTTAGGCCTCAGACTTCGTGGACTGTCCAAAGATAAAAAAAAAAGAAGATTAGTGGCGAGGATCCTGAATGTAACGAAAAACAAGTATGGAGGTGTTTAAAATGCAATGGTATCAAGGCATTTAATCCAAAATTTCTACGTACTCTATTAACTGGTAATTTTGAACGGCGGTTTGAATTTTGCTTATGATTGCAAGGTAACTAACTTAACGGTAGACATTTTCAGAAGAACATAATGTTTACTGACGAGGCAACGTTTACTACAAACGGTGTGGTATCTAGTTAAAACTGTAGGTTTTAGGCAGCCAAAAATCCGATTTGGGTAATTACCTTTAAAAACCAATACACTAAAAAGTTAACGTGTAATGTGGCACCCTGATCGAATGAATTTCTCTTTTTTTCTGGATAACCTGAACGTATAAAATTTTCAAATACATAAGCGCACTTTCGCCCATTTATTTACGCGACCCATTTTTTACCTTTTAGATGGGTCCAGCACCAGCAATAGGAATAGATTTGGGAACAACATTCTCCAGTGCTGCAGTTTACAGAAATGGAAAATCAGAAGTAATACCCAACAAAGAAGGCCACAGATCAACACCATCTTTAATATTTTTTCATCCAGATAGCTTAGAAGTGTCTGTTGGTACAACCGCTGATGATTTGGGTCCACAGAAAATTGATAATTTTCTCTTTGGTACGTTGAAAATTATAATATAGAGCAGTTTAGCCCACCGTAAAAAAATAGGACCAATCGTACACAGTATCCCTTATAAAAAGTGAATATTGACTAGGTATACGGTAATCATTTATTGATAGGTTTTACTAGATGACTGCAGTTAGTTCTGGTTGAAACTAGAAAATAGACCTAGAACGCGCAGAGATAACCATCTTGGAACAATTTGTACTTAATATGCCATCTGACTCAAATTTGATGAAAAAAAATATGGCTGAAAATTATCGACATACGTGTAGGTCTGTCCGTCTCTCGTCGGAAGTTCCACGCTTGGCATAGGCTTTTGTTAAAAAAATAGTACCATTTTTTTGTGACATTCCATTAGCGCAACAACAAAATTACCGATGCCTGTTTTTTGTGATACAACGCTTCACATTCGCACAGTATATGGTAGGCTGTTTCTTCCCCCTCGTCGCACATTCTGCAACTTGGGTCCCCATTGTATGAGCCCATCTTGTGTAGGTCTCCTCTTAGGTTATCGTGCCCTGTAATTAACCCTACTGTTCTGAATCTGAAGATGAGGAGGGTGATAGATATCACTGCACCTAGGCCTCAGTAGGCCCGTTGTGCTTCCTCCTAAAGGGGACTTCTCACTCAATACGCCGCCCATCCTTCTGATTCAAAGTAGGTGAGAACGTCGCCAGGGGGAATCTCCTTGATGTCGACTAAGGAAAGCCAATACTCGCCCAGCATGGATCTTCTCTTGGACGAGAGTGCAGGACAGTCACAAAGGATGTGCTCCACCGTCTCGTCTTCCTGTTCATAACCTCTACATAGAGGCGTGTCATTTATACCCATTCTAAAAAGGTGCTTCCGTAATGGACAATGTCCGGGCAGAACTCCCGTGATTAAGAGAAGGTTCGCCCTAGACATTGCCAAGTAAGCTGTATCTCTGTCAGGATAGTTCAGTAACTTCCTGGAAAAGTTACAGTTTACTGTCTCATCCCATCGTCTTGTAAATTGTTGATGAGAGTGGCTTTTGATTAGGTCCTTCATCGCAGACCCTGTCAGACCTACGAAAGGCTCGGGTCCAAAAGGTTTGGTCCCGGCAGCCTTCCTGGCCAACGATTCAGCAATTCGGTTGCCTTTGGAGTGAGCATGTCCTTTGGTCCAGCAGAGGGTGACCACGTTCCTGCTAGAAGCATCCGCAAGGGTACGGTGACATTCTAGTACCAGACCTGAGGTGTAGCGTGGTCTTCTCAGGGCTAGTAGTGCCTGTCTGCAATCCTTATGGATTAGCACGACCTTATCAGTGATGTGCCTACTGATTCTTCTTTTGCAGCTATGGTTATGCTTGTAAGCTCACTTGGCAACTCACCCATAGCCCATTTGATGTTTAAATTTAGAGATCTAGAATAGATTCCACATCCTGTACCTTCTTTTGTTTTCGAACCATCTGTGTAGATGTTGATTACACCTGCCACGTTTGTGTTCGATTCTCCCTTGATGTCGATTTTGTAGGGTTTGTTAAAAAGAAAATATGGCGCAATAGAGTCGACTTTTGCTTGCAGGAGTGGTAGCGAACCTATCGCCTCAATCCACAAGCCACGTCTCTGTGCGCCAACTCCTACATCGGGCATTATACCAACAGTGCGGAGGCGCAGCATAACCGTCACAACAACCTCCTTGATGAATATGTCAAGGGGTGTGAGGTTTAGGATTACCTCCATGGCCCTAGTTGGTGTTGTTCTCATGGCTCCAGTGATTTTGAGACAAGTCATCGTCTGAACTTGGTCTAGTGCTGGGCTTTCTGCCCCCAGACAATAGCACCGTAGGTTAGCATAGGTCTTATGATGGCCGTATAGTTCTAGGTGACATTCCCCAGGTTCTGCCTATTGTCCGGCGACACTGCTCATAGCAAATATATGCTTTTTTGAGTCTTTTCTCCAAGAGGAGTTCCATGTTAGCTTACTATCAAAGGTTACCCCTAGGTATTTCACCTCTGTAGAGAAGCTAAGTTGTGTGTTTAGAAGTCAAGTTCAAGTTCACCATCCTCCTTTTTCTTGTGAAGAGAACCAACCATCTCTGTCTTTTTCGGGTTGATGGATAGCGCGTGATCGGCACACCATCTTTCTATTATCCTGAGGTCAATCTGCATCCTTTCGCAGAGTACGCTCTGGAATTTCCCTGTGGACAGTATGACCAAGTCATCTGTAGAGATTTTCCTTGTTAAGGCGGTCAATGAGGCTGTCTAAAACCAAGTTCCACAGTAGTGGCGAGAGAACCCCTCCCTGCGGACATACCCTTGTGACCTTGCCTCGGATCTTGAAATCATCTACACTGATCTGTATCTCTCTTTTTGAGAGCATACTGAAGATCCATCCGCTAACTGTTTCAAGGGTATTCCTGGCAGAAAGCGAATGTAGAATTTTTGGGAAGGTCGTTTTGTCAAACGCGCCTTCTATATCAATGAATACCCCCAGGGTGGACTCTTTGTTGTCCAGAGATCTTTCTATACGACCCGCCACTAGGTGAAGCGCCGTATCAGTTGATCTGCCTGTGGTGTACGCATGCTGATTTGGGTGAAGTGGTCTGCCTTGGAGCACCACGTTCCTGATGAACCCTACTGTTATGCTAAAGTCTTTGCCCACTTTGTCTGAGTAGTCTAGAGAAGCTTTTTCCGTGTCTTCGTTTTCCCAGAATTGCTTGTGTTTGTTTCGGATCTATTTCCTGGTTTGCCCTCGTGTTGTGGTTTTTGTCACTCCAAGGGCAGAAATTAAAATCTCAAAAAGTTCAAGCTATTAGAATAAAAATAATATTGACATCTAATGGGCATTAAAAACTAATAAAAATTTGAATATAAATGACTGCCTTTTTTAGACGTTATTCAAAAAAAAAGTAAAAATATGCCTCAATGCTTTTGTTTTTTTTGTAATAAAAAAGGCCAAAACTATTACATTTAGCCTTGATAACGACAAAATCTCAATAAGTATATTATTTCTGTTATAAAATTGTTATGTACGGTCCTGAAAATAAAAGTTCTTATTCTTAGATATTTTGAATGAATCAGGAATTTTGTGGGCCCAGGTCAAATCGAGATTCAATATGGTTAATGGAAAAAAGCAACCCGTTTAACATGTGCACTTAGTTTTTTTTCGTGGTAATAAGGAATGGC
>JAHBCN010016824.1:0-18995 GCA_019359885.1 Listronotus oregonensis | reverse complement strand
TATATATATATATATATATATATATATATATATATATATATATATATATATATATATATATATATAATAAAATATATACAGGGTGTCCCAGAATATGTGGGCAATCTCTCGGAATCTAATAGAAAACCTAAAAATATTATGACAAGTTCCCATAAACTTTTTCCTATGAGCCTTCCCTACGGAGATACAGGTACATAACGGACGCCTCTGAAAATCGTTTTTGTTTAAATAACTTTTTAAATACTAGGCGTAATTTAATATATTTTTTAATATGATGGTTACTAAATAAGTCTTCTTAAAATAACCCATTAAATCATATTTGGCTTATTTAGTTTGCCAGGGACGGACTAGCTCTGACACAATAATAGCAATTTTTTTAACACCCTGTATGATAAAGGCTCAACAATATTATTTTTGGATAGCTTTATCCTTAAACTAAAAAAAAGGTACTCTTGATTCACATCGATAAAATCAACTGTTTACGAGAAATTAAATATATAGGTGATAATAACTAATTATTAGGGATGATTCCACTTCTTCCACATAGTAGACATTATTAAGAAGATTGTAGGCTTGAAGGGCCTGGCTGAGGTTCACTTAAGCCTGCAGGGTTAAGCTCGGGAGGCTAAAAAAAACAGGGTTTTTCGTGAGAAATGCCCGTTATTTTATCTTTACTAACAGCTGTTACTTTTGTTTTAATATATTGGGGGTTTATTTTATTTCTAAGAGGGTTTCTTTTAAATAATATTTCGTCTGTCTGTATGTTTGGGATTTTTTCAGTATTTTTATTTTGTTTAAGTGTGTTTTATGCTTATTTGTCATATCGCTGCCCTAGAGTTACACTGTTCTATGTGCAACTAACTGAGTTTTGAGAAAATCGAAAATGAAAAATATGGTTGTTGTTATGCCGTAACAAAGAAAAGCACGTTGTTGTGGATTTGGGACAATATTTTGTATCGTAAAAGTATTTGATGTTTGGTCAAAATTCACCTCAAATTTGTATTTTTCATTTAGATTTTGAATATCAAAAAAAAAACATACAACTATGTATCAGTAACGAAAAAACTTTATTGCTACTAAAGTAACATACAACTTTGTATTCCTTCTAAATCAGTAACTGAACTTAATATAAATTTCTAAAAAAATCAAAATATATATATATATAAAAAACAGGTTTTGTTAGTTTTGCTGTAGTTTAACGAATATTCATATTAACAAAAACTATTTTGGGAATATAGCATTATAATAGGCTTGGTCTACTGCGGGCATGTATTTAAACATGCTTCTTATCGCTAATATTTTATTCTGAGGAATTGTTTTTGATACAGATATGCGAGTTGGAGGTCGCATAATATTTTCTCCGCCTGTAGATTCGGATCGTGTACCTCGATATTGACGAATACACACTTTCTTCCATTCCTGGTGAGAGTGACTTAGTTTGTATTCTATCTCTAGAAGAGATTGAGAGAACTTAAGACTAGCTACTTGACTGAAAGGCACCAATTTGTAATTGTACAAAGCTGCACATGTTTTGTAGTCTTTAAAGTCATTTTCTTGGAGCTGCATAATTTTATAGGGCTTTTTGGAATTTACTTTCAAAAGTAAACGTAGAAGGAAAACCGGGGAGTAATATTCCGATTTTTTCAAAACGCGTTCTATGCAGCTGTGTACGGCATCTATTTCCTGATTGCATGAGTGTCCAGGCGTTGAAAATTTCATTGTATTCATTTCAATGTTTGGGTGACCCTGCATAAAAATAGAAATTGCGAGTGACATTAGTGAATTTTTATTTTGGGGCACGCAGCTATCGCTCCATAAAACCAACGATTTCAACTGCGGATTATCTGCAAATACTGCTTCCAAAATCTTGATAAGAGCGCTAGCGATATCATTGCCACCTCTCCCCATTATGGCTTCATTCCACAATGAGCAATATACTTGCTTTGTGCTCGAAAGAATTGCAGTCAGGTTGTAAACATTAAGTTTACTTTTGTAGTAAAAGTTACTTACTTGAGCGCGTGGACATGATAATACGTTCTGCATATCAAAGACTAAAAATATATTTCCATTGTCTCTATCTTTCTTTTTTTCTTCTCGAGCTGCATTTTTCTCTTCAACGTGCTTCTCGTACTCCGTCTTCCTCTGGTCTGTGAGTGTTCCTTCACTGATCTTCATTTTAACTTCCTCGCACAAATCACATCTATCTTTCTTTGGTACATGAAAGGATAAGTTGTAGTTTTGACAAAACACAGATCTATAAAAGGACTCTTTCACTGGTTGTTTGTTTGAAGAGGTACATACATCTCTATATAATTGATACATTTTCTTTATATTCAAAAAGGAATCTAAGAATTGTCGTTGAGTTTCAGCTCTGCAGTAGTGCGATTCGACTCTGGGAAAAGCGTCAATATGCGTTTAAACACCATTAAGATCTTCCTCAGATATTTTGTGTTTTGTATGTTTACCTTGAGCAGAACATGAAGGTGTATTCGTAATGGCATCTTTATTTGAATGTACTGTGTAAACAGGTGTTTGGCTTATTGCCAAAGTGCTCAGATAAAAACTTTTACAATCTTGAATCTGCCGAGTTCCAATATTAAAACAGTAATTGAAGGTCTGCTTTCTTCTGCTATTGGTTTGGTTTTTCCCTTTTCTGTGGCGCTCAACATTAAATATTTTGGTTGTACCTAATAAATATAATTTTTTCTCCTGTTGTGTTAGCGTATAGTAACGTTCGAAAAGATGTCAGTCTTTCACAGTTTTTATTGTTTTAGCTGGTACAGCCTTCTTTCTTACGGATATGTATGCTGCACCGGCCGCGTGAGCAGCTTTTCGAATATTACATTTCCATAAATCTGAATTCCTCTTTCTTTTCCGCGTTACAGATTTTTTAGGGACGTTTTTGATGTTTAAAGTTATTGTAGATTCAGCGGAAATATGTTCCTGATCAAATTCATTGGTACCATGGGAGTCCTCACTACTATCTGATGGTACATATTCAGGATCTTTGTCAGGATCATAACCATGAGTATTTATGATGTCATCCAAATCTGCTTCCTGTAAAGGAAACGAATTTCCTTTACGCCTGGAAATAAAAATATAAAAATATGAGGTAATTTTGCAGAAAGTGGCCTCATCGCCGATTTTGACTAAATTTGGCGTACGGGGGTTTTTTGGGGCGCTGATCACGAATCTGCAAACATTTTTTTCGGCGACGTTTCGTTTTCGAGATATTCATCATAAAATTTAAAAATCAAACACCTCATTTACACTATTCCTCCTTCTTTTTCTACATAATTCTTGATTTTTACACTAAATTGGCACCCAATATTTTATAAACACCTTTTAAAAACCTATTTTTATATTAATTTTATAGCTTTTTTCTATAAAATTACAAAGTTTCAATTTTGATTAAGGCAGCTGTGATTGCCCATAAAATCCAAAGATGATCCAAAGTGTATTGTTGGTTGCGGCCTTTAAAAATTAAGCTTGGCAATTAAATGGAAAAAATGAATAAAATAAACATCAAAATAAGTTTTAAAAGGGTGTTTATAAAATATTGGGTGCCAATTTAGTGTAAAAATCAAGAATTATATAGAAAAAGAAGGAGGAATAGTGTAAATGAAGTTAGTTTGATTTTCAACTTTGATGATGAATATCTCGAAAACGAAACGTCGCCGAAAAAAATGTTTGCAGATTCGTGATCAGCGCCCAATAAACCCCGTTTGCCAAATTTGGTCAAAATCGGCGATGAGGCCACTTTCTGCAAAATTACCAAATATGACATATTTTCACAGGCGTGTGTTATTTTTAAATAAAAATAAAACAAAACATCTACCTTTTATAATTTGCTGTAATTTCATCTGTTGAGTTGTATCTATTTAGATTTTCCAAATCCTGTGTAGTGGAGCTCATTATTTTCTTTTCGTTAAGTATTTTTGATCTAAAATAAGTCAGTACAATGTTTTAAATTTTTACTCTTACGATTAAAAAAAAATAATGAATTTTACCTCAAATTAGCCAATGTTTCATTTTCAGAGTGGTAATTGAGTGGTTTGCTCCATTTCTTTTTTCTAGGGGAGACAAACAAATAATTATTTCTAAATCTGCAAAAATAGTTTGGCCTAAACCTAACCTCACTTTGTGAACTCAAGTTTTGTTTTATGCAAAAAAGAAGACAATTTTAATAATCATCACACTATTAAGATGTCTAAATAACTTACCATCTAAGTGTATAACACAATTATAATAAAATCTTTAGATTTTACGGTATCACTGCAAAATTTTCGCGACTAACAAAAACACACGCCAAACAACTAAGCGATAACAAAACTGTATGTCAATTAAGGATATTCGTTTTCTTCTATCACAAAGTTGTATGTGCAACATACCGTTTTGTTGAACTGAACCAATAAAGATTAAATGTTGTATGTGACACATACCACTGAGTAACTAAAATGTGATGATTTATCCGTCATACAACTATGTAACTTTTGTTGCTTACATCATAATATTGGACTTAGGACTTTGAAACGCTATGAGAACTTAGGCATATCGACAAACATCTATGTAATAGTGAAAAGTCAGATGAGAAAATGAGACTTACAACAGTGTAACTCTAGGGCAGCGATATGTGGCTTTGTAAAGATGTTCGTAGAATATTAATAATTCCTTTTTACGGTTTTCGTTATATTGTTCAAAAAGCGTAAGGTCATTATTAATATTAGGTTCATTTAAAAACGAACCGTATAAAAAGAAAATGTGGAATGCCCTGTGGTGGAGTGAATGCTCTGATTGTACATAAGAATGGCAAAAATCATAAGATTTTAAGGGGTTTGGTCAGGATTTTGCATTTTTAAAATTTTAAGTTTTTCAAAAATGGTTGAATGTAGTCTTTCAACAGGGCTGTTAGACGATGAGCTTCCCAGGGTTGTAGAGTGTACTTCTCTACCAAAAAGTTGACAAAATTCTTTAAAAACATTATTTTGGAACTCTTTGCCTTAATCAACCACTATTTTTGACGTGTATTGTGATGTGAAAATTAATGCCTTAACTTGCTAAGAATGGTGACTGCGTTTTTATCAGATACATAGTAAGCTTGAGAATACTTTGAAAAACAGTTATTGTAAGAAATTAACAATTGAAGAGTGGAGATTTAAAACGTGCTACTTAAGTGCCAAAAATAAAAAATAGAGACATTTACAACATATTTCGAGGTACTCTAAATACACAACTTTAGCCAAAAGTTCACAGAAATCAAAACTATTATATAAAAAAAATATTTTGAACAAACAAATGGGAAATGTGCTAAGTGCCACATGTCATGTTTAGCCAAAGTACTAAATGCCAAGAAAAACTAATTTTATTAGATTACCATAAAAATATTTATGCTCCTGCTTCTCCGAAAACGGAATCAAAGCTTCTAAATGTTTTTTTTTGTTGACACTTATGTGACTTTCATGAGGCAATTCTTCCAGTCTCACTTTTTGTACATCTTGAACAGATTTACCTTTTTTTTAATATTGGAATTTTTTAAAAATCTTAAAACTCAGAAAAACTCTCTTTACATAACAACATTCCTGGATGTCTGGCATCTATTCTAATATGTGTAGTTTTGCTGATCTGGACGCTTTTAAGTTTAACACAGAATCACTAGCTGCTGGAATGTTAAAAAAACCTTTGCATATTTACTACTCGAAATTTTTCGGTGTGCGTACTACTTTCGATAATGGAGTGCTAATCCGCAGGAACCATAGGTTTACATACTCTTTTTTCTTGTTGTTTGGATATACGTTATTTAGTATATTTAGTAAACATGAAGATATTTCATTACCGCCTCTTCCAGCTATGCTTTCATTTCATAAGCACATGTAAGAAATACACAGATCAGCTACGTTTACACATAAATTGTAACAAAGTTGACTCATATAAAACACATCCGAGTGTGTTAGGGAGGGTACAAATATTACTTGTTTCCAGATCCATAAAAACAGTTGTATAATCAGACCCAGAAGGCTGAGATATACTAACATAATATTTCATGCATTTTCGGCCTTTAAATGATGCACATCAAGGTCTATTTTGGCCTTGGAGCTATTTACATTTCGAGCTTAAGTTTCACACTGTTGTTTATCAAACACTCGACATGTGTCACTACGAGGTCGCTTAAAGGACAGATTAGGAAAATCTTTCAGAAAAACGTACCTGGAATACTTATACGTAACCTGACTTTCTGGATATTTATTTGAAAACGCTTTGTGAATTCGCCGGATATTTAAGTCAGGACTTAAATATTGTTTTTCGGTCTTCTGTCTGGAATAATGGGACATATCGCCAGGAATACTGTTGATATAATGGTGAACTAATCTGCGATCATCGGGGGTAAATTTACCAGGTGCCGAACTCCGTCTTTTTTCTATAAAAGTGGATTGGCTTAATTTCTTTATCTTAGACAGAAGGAACACATGTCTTCTTGTTACACCAGAAGTTTTCATAAATGTAGCTCTACATATCTGGACAACATCGCCAGTACCATTGGGTAAAGTGTAGTAAATTGTGGCTTGTCTGCGACTGTCACTAGGATCATCATAGTTACCATGCCTTCGTCTTTTAACTCTACCAATATGCATAAGATTCATAAGGTAAGTTCCCTGAGTTGCCTTGTCCGTTAAATACAATTGATTGAACAGATTTTTTCTTGTTTCAAGGCTTATGGTTTTACATTTTAATTTACATTTGTAAGATACCTAAAACAAGATATAAAATTATTGACACTAGGATAATATATCAATTAAACCAAAATACACCTGGGTACAAGGTTCTTGTTTTACTTCAACTTTTTAAATTTTACAGGTAACAAAACTCTTTCCAGCAATTTTTTCTTTCCTTTGTTCAGAGACAAACGAACCAGTACCACTTTTTAGTCGTTCTCTTTCCATTTTGTTAAAAAATTTAATAAAAGAACAGGAAATTTAATAAAAGAACAGGTTAGAACAGACGAGCACGTCTCACGAATAGTCCGAACAAATGACTGATGGCACTTAGCATGCTAGGATTGCCGCGTGAGCTTACACCAGGCGCCATTTTTTAACGGGGCTGAACCGTTTTCGGTTGGACTTGGCACTTAGCGCGCTTTACTGGGTATTGCCGATGGCCTATAGATCAATTCCAAGAAAAAAACGAATTTTAGTAAAATTGACACTTAGCACTTTTCAAATTTCCAGTCTATATATGATTGTAGGTTTCAGTTATGGCATTACGGTTATTTTTATGATAATTTGCAATTATTTCTTGTTGTTCGACGTTAGTAAGGTCTGTTAAATAGACTGTAGAAAAAAACAAGTTTTGCAAAGGTGTTTAAATTTGCAGAGATAAATCTTTGAAATTCTATTTTTAGTTCTTCGTTTGGTATAAACATGGTAAAAGTAAGGTCTGGTCTAATTATCTCTTTTATAATTTTTAATATGTGTTTTGCCTATTTTCTTCACAAATTCGAACAAAGTGGTGATTTTTATTAAAAGGTTTGGTATAGTTAGGTTTCAAATTTTCACCATAATCTATTACAAGACAATTTGTGGCATAATTTAAGGGCAGTTCTGAGATTGGTAAGTGTTTTCCTTGGGTGTCATTGTTGAAATGCACGGTTACGTCGGAGATTTTATCGTTTATCTCAGGATTAGTGGGTGTGTATTCTTGAGATTGTTGGTTTGTCGTACTTTAAGGAGTTTCGTTTTAAACTACCTCATTATATTTTTCATTAAAAACATAATCCATTAAATTGAAGTCGGCGAGATTAGCGACTGTTTCGTGAACATTAGTGATGGGCCAGCTGTTGAGACTATCATCGGGACGGGGCTATTTTCTTTAGGGGGATTGTTTTGTTGATATATAGGTTTTGCTTGCCTGCCAAAAACTTGGGCATTTGTCGGGTATTGTCGTGGAACGGGTCGAGGTTGGACATAAACGGGTTGACTATATACGAAACGGTTTGACTTGTATAAATGTAGACACGGAAGGTTGGCGGTTAAAATATTGTCTATTAAAGGATTTTTGACTAACATTGTTATTATTATTATTTCGAGGTGTTTTTTGCATTAGAAAACTGATTTGTAAAACTAACTCTATCATATTTAATTTAACAACATATGTATAAGCGTCGTTAAAGGTTTTAGGTCGTACTAACATTAACATAGTTATTAAGGTTTGCGGTAAATTAGCCGTTAAAATTAAGACAGATGTATTTTCTACTTGATTAATTAAAAGTAATTTTGCGGCGTCGCGTCGTTTGGGACTTCGCAATTTATTTTAGAAATTGTTCCTTGTATAAATATTTTTAACCTATCGACAAATTGTAAAATGTTTTTGCCTTTGTTAATTTTAAAATATTGCAGTTGTTGCATTAAAATTGAATATGTAATCGGGTCACCAAATTTCTTTCTTAATTCATTTTTTATTGAACGCCAATCGGTAAGATCGGGCCGAGATAATAAGAAATTGTGAGCATTATCAACTAATTTAGATTTTATCGCGGCTAAAATTACTTTTTTCTGGTCTTCAGATGCCAGAGCTGTGTACTATAAATTATAAAATTCATCTACTGCTATTATGGAACTTTTTAAATGGTTTTGATTGCCAGAGAAAGTTGGCAAAAGAGAGGTAAAAAATCTTATATTTTCCATTTTTTTATTATCTAAATTTAAATTTTCTACTAAAATAATTATTTCTTCCTGTGCTTCAGGAGTTAAAGTTTTTTCTAAAATATTATTTTCAGAGTCGGAGTTTTCCGAACTATCAGATTCACTATCAGAACTTACTGCTTTGTTTTTACTTTTTAAACCTAAGGCAGCCCTATTTTTTAGTAAAATTTTCTTAAACGTAAAGAAGCGTCGGACATAATTGATAATTCAGCAATTACTTACAATATATACAAGGAAGAGTCCATAAAGATATTTTGCAGTGGTATAGCCCCAATGGATTTTCCAATAAAGGTGTGGCTGAGGCTTCCGGTATGTCTGGAGGCTTCGGTAATGTCTAGGAGATGGTCGATCTACGTTGGGGTCAGGAACTGGGTGGACGGGTCACTAGCAACCCGGCAGCCGACTGGTCACCAATTCCTTTGGTACTTCGCTGGGTACACAATTTTCTTTTGGTTTTTAGAAAAATCGCACACAGTCTGTAAGTACGGTTTTGGAATAGTGCGCTAAGAATTAAAATTCACTTTTATTTTACCGAAAGGCCGATAAAGAACAAAATCTCACTATCCTGTTCGCAGCGCCAGTTAAATAACGAGATCGGCAGCGTTTCTTTTAAAAAAGTTTTATTTTACTAAAAATGGACTTAAATAACTACAAACTTAACTTAAAATTAGAATTAAAACTAAGGAGAGCCATTATTACAAACAGCACGGGGCTTTCACACGCAAATAATGTTACAATTGACTATGCAAAAACTGTATATATAGGTAAAGATTGCATAGTCAGCGATAAATGTTTATTCTAGGGATATTACTCTTAAATATAGGGAATATACTTTTCTTCTAAGTCTATCTTTAGAGATCGTTGTGCTATTTTGTAGCTAGTGCAGAAATTGCACTTCCCTTTTTTCGGAATGAAAAAGCTAAAGTTGAAATCATTTTTGAATATTCTTTGATAAGTATGTTTTTGAACGAAAGGCACCTTATTTTGTATGCAATTATTTTCGTAATAATTTTTGTATAATATAAGTTTCTTTTTGTTTTTTTTTTCTATCATTATCGTTTTTCGAGTCAGGCAATGAACTACTTGAGGATAATTTTGCTCTGTTATCAAGTAGTGCCCTTCGTTGCTTCTTTGAGTGAGCCTGATATGCCTTGTCGTCTTACGGAACCGGAGAGAAACCATTAGTACTGCTTGAAATGTGGTCGATTATTGTTAAAATCTTATTAACTTCATAATTTTCATTGTCGGTATGTGGCTGTGTTTGTATAACTTTATGTGGCTGTGTTTATATAGCTTTATGTTCCTTATTTGCTAGATTAAAGTCTGTGTAAGACTGACTGGGTAATGAATTATTAGGCGATGGACTGGTAGACGACGACGATGAGAATTCTGAAGAACTGCAAGAGAAAGTAACGTGCTCGACGCTCTAGACCGATGAAAAATTTTCACTCAGAAAGACTGGGTGGTTGATTCTTGAAGACATTGATCATTTTTAGAATTATAAAACCATAGGGGAAATTTACATAATTACAAAGTAATTTTTAAAATGTTTGACTCAAAGTTAGTTAATTTACCAAAAATTAACACTGAAAATATTTTCTGGTAATTTTTTTTAAAACCTAATAATATCAAGCATACCAAAAAAGGTTTTTATTTATCTCTCTATAGATCATTTTTTTTATAGAAATGCAAAATTTATAATCTCTATCACAAAGAACACCGATTGAAAACTGTATAAGTAATTAGCATCATGCAAAAAGTTTTAAAAAGCTTTACACTATACAAAATGCGGTGCTTAAACAAACCCCTTGTAACCCAAAAAAGTCACGGCAATAGAACTTTCTGTTACCTTTAATAAACTTATTAGTTTTTATAGTTTATGTTAATCCTACGATACGTAGCCACTGATGACTCATATACAAGTTTGATGTATACTTTTAAAATTTCAAAACAACTCATTTGAGGATGATACCAGAAGTTTGCTCTGCTATAATGGATACGCTTCAAGAATACGTAAAAGTAAGTAAAATAGTTAAATATAATGCTTTAAGTATTTATTAAAAAAGTCTAGGGTTTACATAAAAAAATATCAAAAATTCCTTAAAGACTATTTGTAAATGCATTAATAAAACCTATAATGGGTTTCTTTGGATTATTAGTTTGCTGTAGCGTCAGGTTTGATGGGGCCTCCGAAAAAAAAGACTCATTTTCATAAGCAAGTGGTCCATCTGATACTGAAGGTGATGTTAAAGGAGTACTGGTGCTTTGAGTGTCTGAAGAATAATGCTTATATGGATTGGATGTTGTGCTAGGCGTGATACTCGTATAAGTTCGCTGATTGGGTTGATTTAAATAATATTGTTTCTGGTTAATGGAACTGATTAAGGAGCCGAGTGGTTCATAAAGTCCCTTATCAGTCTTATACAGAATATCTCCAATTAGATGTTCCACCTCACTTTGTGTATGGGTGCTGTATTTTCTATGCTTTGCTGCCAAATGCTCTCCAAAAATTGTGCTATCGTCTCTTGTTTTTTACTTGCAATAGTTTCTTGTAATATTTGATATGCTTCTTGCCCTCTAGGGATAGCACACGATATACAGTAGCCACAGGTGTTACTCGTTTGACCATCTTGGGAGATTTAAAATCTCATTTTCTTTTGAGAGTTTTTATTTACACAACTTCTTAAGAAAAAGTAATCATTCCCGCAAAACTTACACTTCACCAGGGACATTTGATGAGGAGAGGAAAAATCATTCCTGTACTTTGGAGACAGGAAAACGAAAATAAAAATATAGAGTCCTTTCTTCCAATATCTAAGATAGGACGAAAAAGTTCGGCAAATTGTGAAGCAATTAGGAATGAATTTGCTGAATATTTTATGGGCGAAGGTAGCGTCAGTTGGCAAAATACAAATACATAAAAATTAGGTGGCGAATAATAATCTTCTGTCTTATTACTGCCTATACGCTGCGGTCAAAAAATCCCCTTCTATTTTTTTTAAATAATAAGTGTGGCGTTAAACCTCATTTTAAAAGCAATTTTATTGCCTATTTGAAGTTGACATTTCAACTCTTGACGCATGCGCCACTTCTGATTTTCTTTTTAGGGAGGCGTCACAAATGATCAACAATTGAAATCATTGAAAAAATCCTATTACATAATATGAAAAGAGACGAAAATCTAGTTTAAAATAACAAGTTTTTCTTTGGAAATAATATCTCATAATATTATGTTCAGACGTTAGCAGAGGAGATATTTTACGACCATACTGTATACAATACATAATATTTGCATATGTAAGTATATTTTATTTGATTAAAAAATATATTTTTACTTGCGTCAGTGTTTTTAGTTTCTTTTGGCATAAACTTGTCTATCAAGAAAAGCATATTTTTGAAAGCTGAACCAGCTAGATTTAAAAATTGTGTCGGTTCGCGCTACTTTTAAAAGAGTTATCCTGTTTTTGTTTTTTACGTCGGAATGACGTTAATAAAGATTCCATTTTCTTTTTGACTTCCCCTGTATTGCCTTTCATAATTTTGCTGATGTCGTCCCAGGCATCATTTTTTTTAATTTTATTTTTGTAATCTTTATGCACTGGATTCCATAAAACTTCCCGTTCTTGATATAAACCAACAAGTTTTAAACAAGAAAAATTAGTCCACTCCATTATCGCAAAATAGAAAATCAAAACAAAATCGTTACGACGCCGTTCGACACTTTGACTGGAAGCGTACACACTAAACACAGCCAAACGAATTCGTTCTTCAATTTTCTTTTAAAGCCGCGTATTCACTTAGCGAACGTATATGGCCTCACAGCAATGAACGTATACGTTCGATTAGTGTGGACGTAAAAAAAAAATCGACGAACGCATGCATTCGGTTGCGGAAAGGTCCGCTCACTTGTCGGTACATCAAAGGACATTCGCTGCACGCAGTTTTGGGATGTGTACGTATATGAAAGGAATACAATTGAAAATGAATTTTCGGAACTAAGGCAAACGACTCTACATGCATATGTTTGTTAAATGTGGACGTCAGACGCAGGTCGAACAAAATGTCCGTACATTTACGGCGCATAAGTTCGTTGCCGTGCGGCCGTAAACGTTCGCTAAGTGAATACCCGGCTTAATGAACCGCCCAGTGAGCGAAGTCTCGCGAAGGCAAACACATGCGTTCGCTGCCATTTGTTGGGTCGTACACATTTACCGAAGGCGTTCGGTCAAATGGCTTCGGCCACATGCGTTCGCCAGATGTGTACGCGCCTTTAGGAGTCTCTAACGCTACTGCCTAGCCACTTAGCGATTTGACAACATTATTTCATTTTCAGTGTATATGCTACAAAAAAATATTAAAAAAAAATTTTAACGTTTTTTGTGGGATTTTCTCAAAAGTGCGCTTTAGTATTTTAATATTATGATATACTAGGTGAACTCTATCGCCACAAAAAAAATTGGGCCAAATCGCCGACCCCAAGGCCGTGCCGTCTCCTTGTTAGATGTTTAAGGGGCACCAATAGAAGTAATATAATGTGCTAAATTATAGCTCCTATTAAGGTCTTGTACTACCTTTGGGTCTACTGAGTAAACTTGGAATCAAACAAACTTTGATATTTGGTAATATCTATTACACAAAATTGGCCTTAAACTACTATTTTAAATGTAACGTAAGCCATATTTTCGCGACCAGGCGGCTTACAGGAGTGTCTTTAAGCGTCTTACAGTGTAAAGTCTTTGAAAACTTGGAAAGTGATACTGAAAAAGTTGTTGCTTGTGCTGCGTATGTGGTAATGAGTGGTGCTTATTTAAAACTACAACAAAAAAAAAAGAGGCGATGGTGGTTGGTGTCTTTAAATAAAAGTAGAAACAGGTACAAAAATAATTCACTTATTTATACTTTGAAATAATAAAACTCTTCTGTGTGTTTTTTAAGATACAACGCTTCCGATATGTTGCAAGATTTAATCCGCGAACCTGCTGGACAGTTTGAAAATTTTTGTAGGATGTCCGCAGATGACTTTAACTTTTTTTTGAATAAAATTGGTCCATTAGTAAATTTTTTTTTGAATTTTTTCCATCTCTAATCTTTAAAGATGAAATTGTTTCTACCACTAAATTAAATCCCGGGAACTATTTGCCCAACAATTTACCAATTGTACCTTTGAACCCTCCGTTAATCTTTTTTTCCAACAGTTGCCCCTGTTTCTCAAAAATGTCGATATCATTTTTCAGGTCAAACAGATCAAGCGTATCCTTTCTTCTCTTAGTACCAAAAAATTGTCTGGAATGGCAAACCAGTAATCGTTTTAAAAAAAAAATCTGCTGAGCTTCACCATCTTTTTCTCGACTCATTTAAATTTCTTGCGGTACGGGCATTTATCCGGAGAGCTAAAAAGCTGCACGTATGCAACATGTCCCCAAGAAATTATGCAAAACTCTCCCTGATAACTATAGACCTTTACCTCTTCTTTCAATTGTTTGTAAGGTAATGAATAAAATCAATAATTCCCAAATGTTAAAGTCTTTGGGAATACACAAAACAATACATGACAATAGTATGGATTTCGTCACAAAAGATCCACAGCTGTACTTCTTTTTTTGCCACACAACTGTAGCAATCCTTTGAGTTTCTTGATGAATCCCAAATCGTTGCTCTGATATCCAAAACTTTTAATCAAGTCTGGCAAAGGGCTTCTTAACAAACTTCCTTCCTACGTTCTTCCACCTAAGCTTTGCTCTTGACTCTCAGTTTCCTTTCTAATCGACGTATATCAGTTATTGTAGATGGTTATTCTTCAGCTTCTACCAAATCAGTGCTAGGATGCCCAAGAGCTTATTACTGGCACCAATTATGTTTTTTCTCTTGCTGTGAACTTGATTTTAAACAGAATTGAAAGCTTTTATACATATAAAGATATACTTAATAAATAAATAAATAAATATTATTAATAAATTAATATTATAAAGTTAAAAAGAAAATGTTCTTTTATTAACATATCTTACATTTATTGCATACACTTTTTATCAGGGTGGTTATAAATTATTACTCTAAAAATATAAGTTGCAAAATAATTTCCCGCAGTCTCGCCATTTTTTGTTTTCCTCTAAATAGCTTATTTTTCTGAATGCCCTTTTTTATTATTTTTGTTTAATATGTAATACCTTTAGATACATTCTGAAATTTTATATTGTTTTATAAAGTTCTTTTACAGGGTGTACAAACCAATTTGAATTATACTTAGTACTTAAATATTTAAAGTTAAAACATTTTATAACTTCGACATGTACTGAAGTTTTTATAATCAATTTTTTATAACAAGTATAACAACATACAGTTGGCGTAAAGCAAAATGATCCAAAAAATTATTCATGAAGTTTTAAAATGGCTGTTTTTAATTCATTTAAAAAATTGATTTTACCAGTGTTATTATCTAGGTTTGCCGTAATAGCGCAATTTCCTGTTTTTTTACATTTTTCATGGAAAAATTTTACATCTGTCACTTTAAACCAATTGGTTAATTTTATTTTAACAGTTTTAAAATTTTTTGGGAATTTGTACTTTCTGTCTAGTTTTGCAAAAAAATTAATAAGTGAATTTTTTTCTGACAGCTCAAATTTTTTTGTTATTACTATTTAAAATAATTTTGGTGTACAATTTTCTTACCGCCCCCTTTAAATTAATGTCAAAAAGGGTTTTTCCCTTTGTCTTGCATTTTTCTAGAAAATGTTCCCACGTCTGTAACTGAAATTTTTTAAAAATGTGTTTCTTCGGAAAAATTTCAAAAATAATTTAAGCACTAGGGATTATAAAAAGGGTGATTTTGTTTTCCAATTGATCAACATTTCTACTTTTTTTACCATTAACTACAATTTTTAAATGTCTCCATAAAAACGGATGGTTTCATTGCGGACAATATCCTGGGAAACTGCTAGATTAAAAAGCCGACAATATTACGAACTGCAGAAGGCGGAGCTCCATCCTGCGGCTATATAAAATTTTCAGATTCTGCCAAGTTATCCAGGAGGTTAACGATTACATTTTGCAGCAGTTGATGGTATCTCTGACTGGTTAAACTATTAGAAGAAACTATGACCAATGAGCTTACTAGGACATCAGAAATGTAAATCGATATTTTATGTATTCTTCACTTTGGTACATTGGTTCATCAGTTACCATCAGGCCCGTGCTGGTCCGGGGGGACAGGGGGACAAATCCCCCTGCGCCCTGGCCTTCAAAATCATACGGCGCCCTTACGCTAGTAAAAAATTGATAATTTTTGTTGTTTTTTATCTCTGTTATTTAATTGTTTTGTAGTTTAACAATGTAATTAACCAATTATGCGCATCTAGGACCAAATTAAGAAGATCCCTTAAATAGTCAAAGTGTAGTTTTGACGAAATGCTTTTAGGACGTTGGCAATTTAATCGAAAACGAAGCTGAAAAAAGTGCAAAACTTGGCAATTTTTCACAATTTGCACATGAAAATTTGGGATTAAACACCTTACCTCCTCTTCAAAATCTATATTATGCCGATGGGCGCTTTTATTACAGGTAAAACACCCTTTATTGAAACCTATAAAACTATAAGTTAAAACTAAAGATTGAGTAAAATTTAAATCAAATAACTTGAAAAAGTAGTATTTTGTTTCTTTAAAACATTATTTGAAATATTTCATATTCATATCAACCCTTAGTATGATTAATAAAAAATTATTTACCCTAAAAGTTAATATATTATCACAGTGTTTTGCATAAAAATTTGGTATTAAACTTAACTTACCTTCCTCTTCAAAATCTATATTATGCCGATATGGGCTCTAACATTATTTAATATATTTCTACCGTTGAAAATCAACCCTGATTTTTTACCCTAGAAAAATTAACATATTGTCACAGAAATTAGTTCTAATTAATGTGACTACTCAAAAGTATTACTAATTTAATTTTGTTGTTGTTTTAATCCTTAAAAACCCACCTCTTACAATCTTACGATACAAAAAAACAGAACAAAACCGCTGATTTTTAAAATTGTATCGAATCGCTTTTAGAATTCTCAAAATTGTTTTGAGCATATCTCTTTTAGATTTCGTAATAAAAGGTTTTCAAAGACTATTGTGTTGGTTTTCTTTTTAAAATATAAAGGTCCTTTATATTAAAACTGTTTAAAACCATACTTTTTTAAAGGAGTACGTTTAAAGAGAGGGCTGAAACAAGGTGATGCTCATCTATACAAATACGTTTTAAACGTTTATAGCTCACTTAATTTTCAGTTATACAGGCAATTAAAAAAAAGCACACTTTTTGTAATTCAAAGAGTTAATTTTAATACCTTAGAAATTTGTACGTATCTCCCTTAAGTTTTCCACTTATTTTTAACAGGTAATTTTTATTAAAATTATGAAATTTGATTTTACTTAACTCATTTTTGAAAACTAAGTAATTTAAATCGATTAAAATTTTAGCAGGCATTTATGATACATAGATAAAGAGAATTGGTAAGGGCTACGACTCATTTTAATTAGGGTAGTAATTAGGGGTCGTTTCGAAGATTATTGTACTCATTGATTCTAACCCATAGATAACCTAACTTTAGATATATAATGGCTAATCGCATTTATGGCAAGTTTGACCTCGCGCACTAAACAAACGATGATCATTAAGCATGCACGTATTTAAAAACAGGACCAATTGCCCGGACTCAGAAATTTGTATGTCATTAATTAATTTATATTATGAAATATATTTTTATATATTTTTTCAAAAATTTTTTTTTTGGGTTTTATACATAAAAAATTTTGTTAGGTAGTGATATAAACAAGGAGGTAAAAAATTAATATTGCAAAATTTAAAAAAAAAAGGGGCTAAAAAAAATAAGGGGTTTAAATTTTAAGATCCATTTTTTAGCCGTAAAAGGGGGTTTAAACTGTTAGAATTTTTTAAAAAAGCGTGACTGTCGACTTTAAGGTTTTTTTGCAAATTAAAAAAAGACGAATTTTTAACGCTTTCTTATATTTTAAAAAGGGGTTTTTTTTGGGGGGACCCGTAAAGGGATGTGTAAACACTGTCACCGTTGTTTGGAATGGGTTTATTTGACGGGGCTTATGGCCACAAAAAGGGTTTTTTTCGATATTGGAACAGACTTAAAAAAAAGAAGGGAAAAAAAAAGTTTATACAAATAACGATAACTCCTTTTTTTTCCCTTTCACTTATGTTTTGATAGGAAAAAAGGGTATTCTAAAAATCTTAAATGTATTGTTAAAACGAGATTTATTTATTTGGGGAGCCTTTCCCTTTTTGGGAGTGCGAAAAAAAAAAAAGGGAAACATATTCTTTCTTTCTTGCAAAATGATCTTTTTGGGGGGAAGGGGGCCCCCCTAGTGGGGTTTTTTTCCAAAGGGAATATATTTTTAAACATCTTACTGACTTTTCAGATTAATGAATACGTTTTTTGTTTTTTTTAATCCGAAATAAATAATTAAGTGATTTTTTAAAATTTTTATTGTTCTTGATAAAACAAAAAATTAATTTTAAAAAGCCAAAGAGGGCATGTTCAGTCGTATTTGCCCTTTTTTTAAAATTTTTTAAAACAACCCCCCAATTTTTAACCAGTACAACAATTCGTGGCTTTCAAAAAGTAACATTCAGAAGAACTAGAGGAATTTAAGGAGTTGACAATGGATAATATGTTTATTTTTTAAAAGAACAACATCAAACCAAAAACCCAAAAAGTTTTTTTGGTTCAAAAAAAACCCCCAACCATGTTTTTTTTTTTAGTGTTTTAAAAATTTTTCCCAAAAAATCAATTGAGAAATCAACTCCAACAATTTTTAAAAAAAACGATCCTAGTCCGTTCTGGGATGATTTAGGACCCCAAGAGATGACTAACCACGGGGCCCCGGGCCCAAAATTTTTTGCCCATAAAATCTCCTTTTTTAAAACCCGCATCTGATACCCCCGGTCCATATTGATCAGGGGCTAACCTTTTTTTAATCTTCCCCTCAAATTTTTGAAAAAATTTTTTTTTTTTAAAAAAAAAAAGGGCGGGCAAATGCTTTAAAAAAATTTTTATTAGTTTTTTCGCAAAATACGTAGATTTTTTGTAATTTTCCTTTAAACTCTAAAAAATTTTTGGGTTTCAATAAAGCTAACCTTTAACAAACAATAACTTGGTTTGTATTGGTCCTGGGGAAAAAAAAAAGTTTTTTTTCTTTTTTAAAAGCTACAATATTGTTATTTACAGTTTTTGGATAAAATGCATACCGCAAAACCGATTAAAAAAGTTGATTTTTTTGACGA
>JAHBCN010016823.1:0-19043 GCA_019359885.1 Listronotus oregonensis | reverse complement strand
AAAAAAAAAATAATATCATGTTTTGTAAATAATTTTTAACGACATTTTTATTATCTCTCTCAGCATTATCCTTTATGCTTTTTTAGTTTAAAAAACATTAAAAAAGCATTAATATTTTTTTGGATTTTATACTTTCGATAGGGTTTTCCCTCAAAAAATTTAAAATTTTTTTTTTGTATAAAGCAAATCGAAATTATCATGAGACAGGAAATTAATTAATAATTTTTTTAAAAAAGGGTTTTTCTTTCTTGAGGGGTTTTTGTGCAAATTTTCCCTTTAACTTTTAGCGTAAAAGTCTCTTCAAGACCCAGTCGAGTCTTTAAAAACCGAGGAGCTTTAAATACAAGTTTTGGGTCAATTGCCATTGAACCAAAGCAATAGCCAAAAAGCTGCCGATGTAGATAACAGGCGACCAACAATGCTGTTTTTACAAAACCCATAAATTCATTTTTTTAAATTTTATTTTGTACAAGAACTTAGTGAAGATGACCCAGATCGAAGGCTGCGTTTTGTGAAGCTGGGAACCTTTTAAATTTCCCCACACAACAAATCCTCTATCAGATATTTTCATGACAAAGCCAGCTTTGTTTTAAAGGGTTTTGGTTAATGGACAAAAAATGTCGGTACTGGGTGATCGAAATCCTGATGGATTAAAGAAGGCCATACACAAAATCCTGAGAAATTAAACGTATGAGACGCTTTTTCGGAAAACGGTAATTGGTCCTTTTTTTTAAAAGTCTTCCGGACACTTATACTTGCAACTTTTAGAAGAAGTTTTTTAACCTGCAATTGTATCTACTACTGAGAATGATGCTTTTATCGATCAATTTTTCAGCAGGATGGGGCCCCTCCCCCTTTCATTTAATGTAAAAAATCCCCAGAAAAGGGTTTGTCTGCCCTGGATTGGGCTAGGGGTCTATTGAAAGGCCCCCAAGCCCCCGGACCTCATCTTTTTTTTTTTTTTTGGTTTAGTTAAAAAGGGGGTTTTTTTGCAACAAAACCAGAAAACTTGCAAGAATTTCGACAAAATCACGGTGTGTTCCCCACTATAACACCCACATTCTGACAAACAAAGGAATTTTCAAAATAGACAATTTTATTTCAAATGTTTTTTGGTCTTTTTTAAACATCTCATAAAATAAAAAATTTGAACTGTTCTTCTAGACTAGTATTTATTAATAATCTCTTATTAATTGGAACGGTTGACCGTACAGCCCTTAGTTTATGCGCAATATTTTTTTTAAAAGATTTTAATATGAGCGACATATAACTGGGTTTCCCATTTAAGTTTTTTGAGTGAAACCCCCTTGGTGCCACCCCGAAGGGTGGAAAACTTGTAAATCGTAAAAGAATTTTTTCCATACGTATGCTTTTCCCAAAATTTTTTTTTCTTTATTTACTAACTTCGAATATTAGCACGTACTAAGACTTTTCGGACCCCCCTTTTTTCCCAACCCCCACTTTTTAACTTTTTTTAAAATCAAAATTTTTTTTTTTTAAACCCAAGTTTTTTTTTTTTAAAATTTTTTAAAAAATTTATTTTTTGCCCATTTAATTAAACCAAATTTTGGGTTGGGGGTTTGACTTATGGGTTTTCTTAAATAACAATTGCCCTTTTTTTATAAGCAAGTTTTTTTTAACAAAGGGGGTTAAAAATTGTTCTAATTTTAAATTTTTTTTTGGCCTAAAACTATTTAAATAATTTTAAGTTAATTTTTTATTTAACTAGAAAACCCCTTTTGGCGTTTATTACAGGCTAGCCATAAATCATATTTTCTTGACTGGAGGTTGGTTTTAAAATATATTTTCCTTCGTTTGATTCAGGTGTCGTAAACTTATTTGATTTGTGTGTGGAACACTTATAAGCTTGATAATCCCAGCGAAGGAAAATTATTCTTAATAATTGGTCAAATATGAGACTTCTTCTAAAAACGCGTTTAGGTGCATATAACAAAGGAAGGCAAGCATCGATGGAAAAAAAGAGAAAGAAAAATCTTTACTTTGGCAAAATTTAAAACAATATAGGATTAAAACCACATTCTTTTTTCCAAAAAAAATCAATGACAAATAAACTCTTAACTTTGAATAAAATCTTGGCAGCAACGGTGATCAAAGCAAGGTATTCAATTTAAATAATAGTATAGTGAAAGAATAAAAAAAAAACATGCTAATAATTGCAAAAAAAAACCTAATAGTATTCCTTAAAATTATTAAAAAAAATATTAAACATTGCATGTTTACTAATAAATAAGAAATAATTAGCGTGAAAAAATGATAAATTTCACAAAATATGTAATAACAGTTTCTACTTTAAAAAAATATAAATGAAAAATAAATCAACAAATAC
Source organism: Listronotus oregonensis (assembly GCA_019359885.1). Taxonomy (NCBI): domain Eukaryota; kingdom Metazoa; phylum Arthropoda; class Insecta; order Coleoptera; family Curculionidae; genus Listronotus; species Listronotus oregonensis. Next base: position 16,696 of record JAHBCN010016823.1, on the reverse strand, counting down.
ACTTATATTTATGTGACCCACAATTCTGTGCAAATTTTTGTTTCCTTTTTTTTTTTTTTTTGATTAATGAAAGTTTTTTTACTTATTAGATTTTACATGGCTTTATGTGGAACTATAACAAAGTTATGATAAGGAAAAAACATGGTGAAAGCTTTTAGTATTGTAATATACACTTTGTGCATCGGAACCGGAACTTGGTCGATGTATTACCACAGCAGAAAGCTTACAGCTCCATAACTCCAGTCAACGCTGATCTAAGGTCTACGAACAACATGAGACAAGCGATTTGCTCCTTTATTCGCACATCCGGGAAAAGATCAGTAGTTAAAACGATTATTGTTATAACTAGAAACGACAAATTTTTGCCTAACAATTGCAATAGTAGATAATTTAAAATTAATAAGAAATATAAAAATATGAAATATTTGATTGAAATAAGAACATTTTAATTATTACTGAATAAAAAACTCATATGGGCTTTGACAAAAGTAACACTGGGCGAGTTTACTTAATATTTAGATGCAATAATTGTATTACAACAATTAGAAGGTGTAGTTAATAATCTTATGAAAAGAATGATGATTTATAAAAATCGTTAGTTGTTTAGAGGATTCATAGTCTAATTGTTGCTGTTTCTCATGTTCCCAGAATAATACGTAACGAACTTGTAGCTAGTTCAGTTATTATTGCTTATGTACATTGGTTTCGCTAACGGTAGCTTTTTCAAGACTAACTAAAATTTCAATAACCTTTATAAGACTAGGTACTTATATTATGGTTTAACAGTTCTTGGTACCCTTTTTTCCAATTGAGAGTTAATACTAATATTTTTTAAATTATTACTTATTTATCGCCTCATATTTATGAACAACAATGAAAACTCTAATTGGATTCTTCAATTAATGACGTCATTTTTAAGTTTGTGTTACTTTAGCTATTGTCGAAACTCGTACGTGAAAGATAAAAGATGAGTTACATTACTATGAAAAACATTGTGATTAAATGGTGTTACTATAAAGAAAATGATTTAACAAGAAATTATCAAATATTTCTTTCAGCAATATTATCCGAATGAACCAATACTAAAAAATGAAAAGTCAAATAGTTATCAAAAATTTGAGATAAAGGCAGTAATAAATAACAGATGCAAGCAAAGATCACAAGGAGAAGAAGCTGTAGAATATAGAGACTTGGCGGATTTTGTTGCATGGAAGAAGATAAAGAAAAGGTGAGCGCAAAGAAAACTTTAGATATCATATGGAAAAAATCAGCAACGCAATAGTTTTGAAAACTGATATAATGCATGTCATTTAGCGAAGGGCGTCGAACCATGGGATGAGGATGAAATAAGACGGCAAAATTTTAGCACAGTGTAATCGAAAGGGGTAAACATGGACAAACAAAATGTTGCGTATCGATATTACAGGCCCTTATGATGGCGTAAGTAGGAATCATCAAAATTGTAAAATGGGTAAAAAAATATATACAGATTTGTCAAAACAAGAGCGCAATATCACAAAGTAAATGTTTGGGCAGGGATTTTGGATAACGTTTTATTGGACCATTTTCTTGGCAGAATTAAAGTACAAATTTTACCCTAATTTAAATGATGCCTCTGAAAAAAATCAGGAAATTTTGTTACCAAAGAGATGTGGCTGCCCGGCATAACACTACCTATTAAATGAATATTTACACTATGCTTTTTATTAATATGTTATTATTTACATCACACCTGTGATTGTGGCAACCAGGTCTCTCTTATATTTCGCGATGATTTTTTCTAGGAAGCTGCCCAAAGCAAGATATGCAAGAATAAAAATTGCACTAATCTGTGAACAAATTAAAAAGGCTTTTCTGCAGAATGTAAAAAATTTTAATTTACTAGCAAGCCAATATAGAACCAATTTATGAACACTTTCTGGGTTATTGTCTGCCATGTGGGTGATTTATTTGAAAAAATATTTAAGAAATCTTTAATTTATTTTCAACATATTATTTTTTATCACTAATAATAACTTATTAAAGCATATTAATATAATAAAAGCCATTGTTCTTGGCAGTTTGTTACTTTGGTTAGGTTTAACAAGCAATCAAACCTGCATAAATTTTAATTTTTCGCTGTACGATTTTGTGATAATAATAAAGCACTAAATTTACACAACCCAAATTTATTAACTAGTATTATTTAATTTTTTTAATATAAATATAAGGCGACAAAAAAGGGAAACAATTTTAAAATATATTGGAATCTAACCCCGCAAACAGTAACTAAAAAATCTAAAGTTTTATGGGCGTAAATTGCATCTCTTTAATAAACTTTATAAATTTTTTTCCCAAAAACATTAGAAAGCCAATAATTGACCACTTTAAAACTTACATGGGATTTCTAAAACCCCTCGACGATGCACCATCTGGTAACATATAACTATTTATTTATAAAAAAAAGAAAAATACATAAATGCTCTATAACCTATTCCTTTTATTCACTCCGGGGTGGGGAAAAGAAAGGAAAGAAAAAAGTCGTCCGGTCAACACGAAAGCCGCTTATCTCGAGGTTTAAATTGAAACGATTCATGTCCTTTTCAGCGATAAAGTTTCAGGGCTATTTGTCCTTGAGCAAACTGGTCAATCAAGGGTCCGGCCTTAGAGGAAAATCGATCATATTCGGGGGATGATTAAGTTTTTTTAAAAAAAATTCAGCTGTTAGACAACACGTTTACATTTTTATGTACGACTGCATTATAAACAGTTATTTATTATATAGTTTGCCGAAAAATATAGAAAAGTAAAAAAAATATATACTTAATACTATTTCATGAAAACCAAAACACTTAAAAAAATTTTTCCCATATATTTATTTTTTTTTTTAAATAATACACAAAATTTTTATACCTAATTATTATTTTAAATAATTATTTTCATTATATTTTTTTATTGCAGTATTATTAATGTCACTTAATGACACTGACAACGGCAGGTCTGGTATACAGGGGTTTTGAAATGTAACAGAACACAACTTACAACAAAAGTTATTAGGAACTCGTTATATGGAGAGCTAGAGCCGAAAAATCATCGTCATTAGTAATATGGACTTTCTACAGTAAAACATGTTTATTTGGTTTTGTTTATTATGTTCTCGCGCAGACTGACCACCTTTTGGATACAGGGGGTAGTATTAAGGAGGTGAAAAGTTGGCAAATAGGTGGATACAGAATAAATGATAAATTATTCTAGCGCTTACTTTATACAGGTTGTTTTTAAGTGCGTCATTATTTAAGGGGCAATATTTGAGGTGCATTTAAAAAGAAAACTTCACTATGATCGTATGTCCTAAACGTCCTAAGTTTTAAGATACAGGGTGGTAAAACTTTTAAAAATAAATCATTTATTAATAATATTAGTAATACCACTTAAAATTTTAATAAAATTTGGTATACATGTACTATATATCAACAGGCGTTTTTATTGTACTTCATTTTTTTTTATTTCGAACAGTTGCGTTGGTACGGAATTTGATCTGCTTATTTTGGCAGATATTGATGGTATGTTACTGATTTCTCTTAAAATAAAAAATATTTTTGAAATTCCCAATAATTTATAAGCAAAAATGATCACTTGATTTTTTTCAATTCGATGAACGGTTTTCGCTTAAAAAATAAAAACCATTTCTCTACATGATCGTAATAATATCACCATGAATAGAAATATCTAGATTTAATTTTTCTAGGTGAAAACTGTGCGTCGGACAAACAAAAATCAAGAAATCCAATCTGCTCATAATTTTTTCAGTAGTTGGCAAGTTCGTCGAAGACGTGGAGAGAGACGACAACTTCAATTTTGCGTAGACGCGAGACTTACCTTACTAGAGGTGTTATGGTATGGGGTGCCATAGCAATTTTAAGCAGATTATCTTTAGTTTTATAAGATAGAAATATTAACGCTTACATTAATAACGTGTTACAACCTGTTGCCTTGCCATACCTTCAACAACTGCAAAACCCAATTTTTCAGCAGGAAAATGCTAGATCGCACAGAGCTACAGTTACAAGAGACTTCCTCCGACAAATTAATGTCAATCTTTTTCCATGGCCTGCAAGGTCACCTGATCTATCGCCTATTAAACTTGTATGGGACATGATGGGTAGGGGGCTAAACCGGTTGCAACATCTAAATCTCGATGTACAACATTTACGTTATGAAGTAAGATTGTCCAGTGAGACACTACCACAGGCACATATGCCACGAAGAGTTACAGAATGTTAAAACTTACATGGTGGCGCAACTTACTTCTGATTTTTTAAGAGTTTGGTTCAATTTTTCTTGTTGACAATGTCATTAATTGTGATTCTTATTTGCTTTAATAATTTTCCAAAGTTAGGATAAAATATACTTATATTTACTGGGTGTTGCAATTTCTATGTCACACAGCATATTTGGTGTGGGTCCCATGTCAAAAAAATAACTTGCTTTTTATTTATTGAATGTATTCTAAGTTAAAGATTTGTACTGTATAAATAACTAGATATCATTAAGATAAAGCATATGGAAATTTTTAAACAGTTAAATCATCTAAATTACATAAAACATAATACATAATCATGTCCTTTAAAAACGGATCTTCATTTCCAATATTTAGATGACAATAAAACTTCTATATATTATCTGTAATTACTACTTTTGTTCGTCTATAAATATGTAGAAAATCGATATTCAATTATCCCTCAATTTACCTCGTTTATCCGCGGGTTTATCGCATTCAAATCTCAATAATTTAACTAGACTCGTATTAAATTACTACGCTAGTAAATTCGCTTGGAGATGAGAGGTACATGAAAGCAGGTTTTTGGTCATGCGCAACACACACATTATTATAAAATTTTACAACATTTGTATGCTTACTTAATACAAACTTCATGATTTTTTTGCAACAAAATACACAAACCGACACAAAAATCCGACCACTTCAAGCTGGCACTAGTTTCAAACTTGGCTTCCTCGCCAATCGCTTATTTAATTTAGACGTTTAATTTTTAATTGTAGACTAATTCTTTTTTAACGATGCTATGTCAGAAATGTCTATCCCGATTTAAATTAAGGTATATTCGGGGTGCAACAATGAGACGGAGTTTCTTTTTTGTGTTGGTTTTAAAACAGTGTATCTCTAATAAAAGCAGAAATAATGCCCGAGGTAGAAAGAACTACAAAATATCGGATAAATCGGCAGAACACATACTGTGTTCGTGCCCAGCAATGGCACGACTAAGATTCGCAATCCTCGGCGATGACACCTGGTTGCCGGGAGAGGTGAAAGATCTCTCTCCCAACAGGATCATTAGATTTATTAGAAGTCTGGACCTGGTGGAAGAAATATAAAAGGGTTTGAGCCACAATAGACCGATCGGTCGCGGTGGAAGGGTGTTATACCCAATCACTTTAAACCTACCTACTACAAAATATTCAAAAAAGGGTGTTAGAAATTTCGAAAAATAAATTTCTTTCTATTTAATTGAATTAATAAAAATAAAAATTTCTGACATATCATCGCTAATAAGGAATCAATTTGTAATAAGAAAAAATGGTTATCAAAATTAAATGGCGCATTAATATTACACTAAAAATGTATTTACTTCTTATGATATAATTTATTGATTTACTACATATTTATAACCATTAAAAACCACCCTTTCTCTTAAGATCAATATAAAAAATATTTTTAGCCGATTTAATCGTTTCATTTATTCATTTATAAATTAAAATCGTTTATACTACATATAAAAAATGTATTTCTTTATTTATTGTTTAATTTCAACACTTAAAAATCACCTCCCACTTTGAAATCAATAAAACAAAATAGGCAGCTTAAATCATTTTAATAATGCATCTTTGACTAAAAATCTTATTGTCTGATTCCAAAAAAAATATTTATTTACTGTAAAATTTGGACTCTTAGAAACTACCTTTTATCATAAAATTATGTATACTTTGTGGTAATATTAATATATATTATAATACAAAATGTATGCTTCTTAAATTTAAAAAAATACTATTGGTTGTTTTACGATAACCCCGTTAATTTTTATGTTATCGGGTCCATCCAAAAACCCTTTTAAGGGTAATTTCAAGGGCTTATAATTATCAATCGATTACCCACTTTTTAAACCTTTTTTTTAAAAGTTAATTGTTAAAGGGCTCAGGTCAGATGATCCTCACAATAAAATTTAAATTTTTATCTTGGTTGTTTTTTATCGTACAGAAATTAATAAAAAACAAAACGTTTGTTAAAAAAATGTCTAGTATTCAGTTTTATAGTAATCATAAAAATAAAAAAATTTTAGAGAAATTTGAATAATTCTGTCTTTAAAAAATCGTACTGTTTAAAAAAAACTTTCTATACCGGTCAAACTTCTTTAGCTTATTACTTACAACAAAATATAGCATGCCTTTAAGAAATACTATAAATTTTAATGTTGGTAAAAGTAGGGTGGGTTTTCACTTTTTTTTAAATTGAAGAGTTCCGTTTTATTTTCATCATAACTCGCTTAGTTTTAATGCATTCTACTAAATTCGGGGCTCACGTAAAAGGTCTTTTATGTAATCTAAAAAGTATTCCAAAGATATTTTCCAAAAAATACCTTTAAGAAGCTATAAGTCGTTATAGATTTAACCTTAAATGTTAAAAAAAAATCTTTGTTTTCTTACTAGCTTTCTTATTGGTAAGAACAAATTGTTTTGAATGTGTGTAAAGAACAGTTTTAAAACATTTTCAATCGTTAATAATTCTAAATGCATTGACTTATCAAAAAAACTTAATACAACAAAAGTTTCCTAGAATAAGTCCATTTTTAGATTTCCGGGGTTATTTTTAATAAAATAATTTCAGCCCCCGAGAAGGGGTGGCATCAAGCCCTCTGAATAAAAGCGTAAGTCGACACTATGTCACTTTTGGTAGTGGAGACACCTTCTAACAACTCTCAATTTTTTACGCAAATCGATAAAGGTTTAAATAATTCAGAGGTTAAACCCTTTAGTAACTATACCAAAACAGGGCCGTATTTAGGCGGTGGCGAGATGGGCGCCCGCTAAGGGCGCAGCTACCTGGGGGCGCAAAATCGGCTATAATTTTTTTAACAGTTGTACTGACAGCTAACCATGGTCATAGTATTATTTTTTTTATGGACAAAATTAATCAAATAAATAAATTACTACAGAACAATTTAATAGCAAATTTTTAACTTGGATACTTAATTTAATTATTTTTAATATATTAAGACTAAAAAAATGTATGAAATATTATTAAAATATCAATTTATATGAAAGCTACAGCAAGAGTGTATCTTTTGGAATTTTTTAATATTTAGGCTGCGGATAAATGGTATTTCTTTACATTGCGGGCAGTACTATTTCTTTTTTTGTTGTTGCATATTAGATAATTTATTAAAGTACCACAAATTCCACCATAAAATTGGCATTTTAAAGAAACGAAATTCTCGGTTGAAAAAACTTTAAACCTACAACTTTGCACTTTAATTTTGTAAAATTTTCGGGAAATAACCCCCGAAATCCTCATTTTTGTTGGGGGATATTCCATACTTCCCAAATCCTGTGAAGGGGAGAGGGCGCAAATGTTAGGCCCCGCCAAGGCGCGGCCATACCTAGATACGGCCCTGTACCAAAAGATTTAACTAGAAAACAGTTATAAATAACTGTGCGTAGATATACTGTTCTATTATATCTCTATCTCAATCTATATCTCTATTACAAATGAGAGAACGACTAAGGAGGATAATGACCAAATCAAGGACATTTTAGAACATAGTAAATGCAAATTATGGGTATTCACTAATTAAAATTTACAAAATAATGACACACATTTTTAACCATTTTTATTCGTGATTTTAACTTTATTATTGAAAACCACTTCATTACGTCGTGCAATTTACCCAATAAAAATTCCTACATATGTGTATAGATTTTTATTCAAAAATAAAAATAGAAATAATATCATAGCACTTAGTTTCCATGACTTTTTATTTGCAAAATGTGATTTATTGAATAAAATATTTAAAACGCATAAAACATCTTCAGAAATGATTATTTGATTTTTTTCTTCACAAAACTAAAGGTAAGCGAGGGCTAATATGCTAGAAATACTATAAAAATCAATAAATATTGGGTCATTATAAACGGTCAACTGTTTTAACTGTTTCTTTGTCTCTGGGATGTAGTAGTGTATTTCTGTTTTGTCTTTATTTATGTGTGGCAGCAAAAACTTCACCAGGGTTGCGAGGAAATACCGCCTAAACAGCCTCGAACTCAGATTTTTGGTCTTGCGCAACTCAGACATCGAAACTCGTTAAAAATAAAAAGACACCAATCTTGCCTGCCGTTGAGATTTCTACTTAAATTAAATTTTAAAATTTTCTTCTTTATTCATAATTATAAAATTTTCATTGGAGTTTGTAGGCTTACTTCATACAAACTTCATGATTTTTCTGCAACAAAATACACATAATTCCACAAAAATCCGGCAACTTCAAGCTGGCACCAGTTTCAAGCTTGGCTTCCTTGCCGATCGCCTATTTAATTTGGACATTTATTTTTCAATTGTAGATTGATCTTTTTTAACGATGCTATGCCATTTCTATTTAGATTTGACTTAAGGCATATTTGGAGTTCAACAATGAGGCGAAGTTTCTTTTTCGTGTTTGTTTTAAAATAGTTTTCCTCTTATAAAAGCAGAAATATTGCTGTGGTAAGAAGAACTATTAAAAAAAATGAAAGAGGCCTAGGTGTGATTATAGTCGACAACAGCTGCTGTAACTGCGGCTCCTCACAGGGTGTTACAAATTTAGGAAAATAAATTTCTTTCTATTTAATTAAATTATTATTATTAAAACATTTTTAAATAGCATCGCTACTAAGGAATCAATTTGTAATAAGAAAAAAGCTATTAAAATTAAATGGCGCCTTAATATTACAATAAAAATTTATTTACTGCTTATGATATAATTTATTTATTTACTTCAAGTTTTTAACCATTAAAAAGCACCTCTTATCTTAAGTTAATATAAAAAATAATTTTAGCCGATTTAATCGTTTCATTTGTGCATGTATAAATTAAAATAATTTTTACTACATAAAAACAATTAACTTCTTTATTTATTGTAAAATTTCAATCCTTAAAAACCACCGCTCACTCTAAAATTAATAAAAAATAAATTTAAACAGCTTTAATCATTTTAATAATGCATCTTTGACTAAAAATCTTATTGTATGATTACGAAAAAAATTACTTATTTATTGTGAAATTTCGACCCTTAGAAACTACCTTTTGTCATGAAATTAGGTATATTTGGTGAGCATTTACCATGTAACTATTAATATTGTAGATACAAAATGTATGCTTCTAAATTTAAAAAAACAATGCCATTGGTTTTTTTACGATAACTCCGTTAATTTTTAAGTGATCGGTTCCATCCAAAAACCATTTTAAGGGTAATTTCAAAGGCTATTATTTATCGATCGATTACTCACTTTTTAAAACCCTTAATTTTTAAAAGATTAAGGGTTAGGCTCGGGTCAGATGATCCTCACAATAATATTTAAATTGTTATCTCGGTTGTTTTTTATCGTACAGAAATAAACAAAAAACAAACAAATTTTGTTCTTTGTCCTTTTTTACTTATATCTAGAAGTTTTGGAGTAATATAAAAAGGGAAGAGATTTTTAGAGAAATTTGAAAAATTCTGTTTTTGAAAAATCGTATGTACTGTTTTAAAAAAAGCATTCTTTACCGGTCAAACTTTCTAAGCTCATTACTTACACCAAAATATAGCAAATCCTTCAACAAATACTATTAATTTTAATTTTAGATGTGGCGTATGTTTTATTTATCACATTCAGAGGGCCCCGTCTTATTTTTATTATAACTTTCTTTAAAAGGTCTTTGTATGCATTTTAAAAGTATTCCAAACATATTTTCCGATGTATCGGTTTCCCGTTATTTAACCTCTAATACTTGCATTGAGTACTCGCAAAAAAATGATACCTTTAAGTAGCTATAAATCGCATTAAATTTAACCTTAAATGTTTCTAAAAAAACCAATCTGTTTGTTTTTTTATAACCCTTAATTCTGGTAGGAACTTTTTTTAACTTATAGTTTTGGAGTTATGTGTAAAAAACAGTTTTAAAACATGCATTATTTCATGAAAAATCAACATATTCAATTGTAAATAAGACGAAATTTATTGACTTTGTATTATCGATTCCTCGGGTTATTTTTAAGCATTCACTTTTGGTAGTTGAGGCCCCCTTTAACTACGTACCAATTTTTATGCAAATCGATAAAGGTTTAAAGAATTCAAAGGAAAAAACCCTCAGTGACTGTACCAAAAGATTTAGCTCGAAAACATCGCAGTTTATAAAAGAATGTGGGTAGAAATACTGTTTTATCTATTACGAATGAAAGAACGACCGAGGATGTAAAAGATAAAATCAAGGACATTTAGGAATATAGCAACTGCAAATTATTCGTATTCAGTAATTCAAATAAACAAAATTACGACACACACAGTTTTAACCATTTTTAATCGTGGTTTTAACTTTATTATTACAAAAAATAAAGACCACATAAAAAGTTAAAACTACTTTATTACGTGGTGCAATTTAAACAATAAAAATTTTTATGTGTTTATAGATTTTTATCCGAGAATAAAAATAGAAATAATATCATAGCACTTAGTTTTTATGACCTCTTTTTGCAAAATATGATTTTTGAGTTAAAATTGATGCCCTCATAAAATATTTAGAACGCATAAAACGTTGTGCGAATCGATTATTCGATTTAAAAAAAAAACTAAGTAATTGAGGGCTAATATACCAAAAATACCATAAAAATTATTAAATATTTGTTAATTATAACCAGTCTATTGTTTTAACTGTTCCTTGATCTCTGGGATGTGGTTGTGTATTTATGTTTCGTCTCCATTTATGTGTTGACGCAAAAACTCGTCAGGGTTGCGAGGAAATACTGCCTAATCAGCCTGGGAGTCAACCACACCATTGTGTTTATTGTTACACCCAATATTTTATGCACTTAACTTTGCGATATGCTGTTATCAAATTTGCCCACTTTGATTACATCGTTACTCCCAAAGAAAAAGGCATAAGTCCAAAAATGCAATTTTTGTGTTATATGAAAAAAATTAGGTAAAATATATAGACAGTACCCTGGAAAAAATATATAACTTAACAACATTTAAATTTTAAAAATTGACCACTTAAAATAAAACTTGATGGTACTCAAAAAATATTTTTTTTTATAAAATAGTGACTCGTTTGTTATTGTAACTGTTTTTGTGTAAGTTTTAGTTAATCTACTGAATGACATGTAAGAAGACAAACAACATTTTTTTAATGTACCCCCATTCACGTTAATTTATTTACATAAAAAGTAACATAGGCGAAAACACACATTTATTTTCTAGCCTAAATTAAAATATTTCAAAAGTCATAATAAGCATCTCCAATATTTTATTTGGTTAAAACATATTGCTGAATATTTAGATTACTCCAAGTAGTAAACCCTAGTTTTTTTGTTACCATTTTTCAAAGATAAGTCCAAAAATCAATTTTTGTGTTATATAAAAAAAATTAGGTAAAATATGATAGACAGTACCCTGGAAAAAATATAAAACAACAACATTTTAAAAATTTTAAAAATTGACCATTAAAAAAAATTTGATGGTACTAAAAAAATATTTTCTTTTTATAAAATAGTGACTCGTTTGTTATTGTAACTGTTTTTGTGTAAGTTTTAGTTAATCTACTGAATGACATGTAAGAAGACAAACAACATTTTTTTAATGTACCCCCCATTCACGTTAATTTATTTACATAAAAAGTAACATATGCGAAAACACCCATTTATTTTCTAGCCTAAAATCAAAATATTTCAAAAGTCATAATAAGTCATCATCCTTTTCTTATTTGGTGAAAAAAAGTATTTGATGAATATTTAATTACTACCCAAGTAGTAAACCCTAGTTTTTTTGTTGGCCATTTTTTCAAAGATAAGTCTTTTGTATAACGTCACTTTTCTTCCACGCTAACGATATATCTCTAACCAATATCGTTAAATATTATGTCATTAATGGACGTCCTAAACGATGTTTATCTACTTTAGATGTATGACCAAGTCTAAATAGAGCTACTCAATCGTAAATAGTTTTAAACACAGAAGCGAACGTTTCATGAACTTGTTTCCACTCAGCCTTAAATTGTTTTGATGTTAAGCCTTAACCACTACTTGAAAGACATTTTTTTTATCTTTTAGGATATTTGAAAATATTGAAAGGTACATTTTTAAAACATTTTCCTTCGTCAAGTACAATTTATTAAGCTTGCTGAAAATTTTGTTTTTCCGGAACAGCACCCACACTAAAAAGATTTACTTTTTCCATCAAACTTTAGCCAATTTTTAAATATTTTTGCGATTAATTCCTCTTTTAAAATAAAATATTTGTAGTTTTGTCAAGGACTATTCTTGTATGAGTTTGCTGCAGTGATATTTTTTTAACGAATAAAGAGAAAGAAAGCATGAGGAAAATCTATAGCTTCGTAAAGCAGTTTTATTTATGTCTTTGGGCAAACAAAAGACCCATAGAAAATTTATATATTTCATTAGAAAAAGGATTTTTGTAGATGGAATTATTTTCTTTCATTTGGTAAAAAAAAATGATGAGGCCTTCAAAGTAGTAAATTAGTTCTAGTTAGTAAAAAAGTAGTAACCTATTTTTGGTTAAAAATGTCTATTCCTCTAACTAAATTAAAATACAAATTGGCTAAACTTATCATTGAGAGGGGATTTCTGTGTAAAAAAGGAGATATAAATTAAAAATATCTAAGTGGAATAGAAATAAAATAAACATGTGCCTCATTGCCACATTTTTTATTTATTATGCTTGTCAAATGTTATCTCCCACTTTTAATATAATTGGTTGGAAGGAGCAAGGCGGCAGCTGTTTTACATGTGTATTTATTAAAAAGTATTTTCGCGAGCAAAAGGTTAACATCATAAAATTACTCTAATATGCCAAAATTCAAAGGGCGTTATGCATTTGTCCATCCTAATCAACCAATGCCTACTTTCTAAACAATTTTAAATATTTTTAAAAGGTTTTACAAATCAAGTTGAATGAACAATTAAAAAAATGTTACTGCTTATGAAAGAGGCCTTTTTGAACATTTAATTTAATATTTTTTGTCAGCATCTAGAATTTCTTGTTTTATTTTATTTTTTATAATTACTTTTATTTAAAAGAGTTTTCTTGGTATTTGTATAATAAAAATAATATAACGTTTATTTTTTTACAAATGTATTTTAGTGCAAAGAGTTTATTTGATGTTTTTTTCTAATATCATGTTTAATTTAACAAAAGGTTTTAAGGATTTGAACACTGGAAATGATTTTTGTTTAGTACCTTTGGGTAGAAAAAAACATATAAATTAAATCAAACACAAACATCTCCACTGCCGTCTCTTTTGGTAATGGCGCGACCTGCATCGCGCAAATTAAAGGAACGCCTCTTCCTTAAGACGTGGTGGTCGAAGTAAGGTGGGGAGTCTTCTTTAACTACCTTTTGATACTGTCAAACCGCAACATTAGGCATTGTCTGACCAGATTTAATAAACAATAAAATATTTTTATTCTCTTAATAAGACGTAGACCCAAAGTCATCATGAGTCAATCTGTATATAAGTAACTCTTGAAAATTAGTAAATTTTTGTTTTTCGATTAGTACTAGGTCATCCGAAGGGGTGATTCTGTTGTTGCTAAATATAAACACAAAATCCTTTTCTTTGCAACGTACGGAAACAAATAAAATTCTTTTAAAATAATAAATAAAATGACCCATAAAAATTGAGTGAATTTCATGTAATATATCTTTTGGTTTATTCCAAACAGTTTTCTTGGTCTTTTTTAGAATTCTTAAAAAAAATCAGATTGCTAATTCAAATTTGAGAAAATCTACAAACATTTTTCCATTCAGTCATCGTTAAATGACTCTGTACCATTTAAACGAGTAATAGTTATCTTGCAGTTTTAGCAAAAAAGAAATAAAAAAATATTTGTTTAACTAAATTCATTTAGATACTTTTTTATGTAACTCCAGTCTAATAAGTGAAAATGTTGTATGTCAAGATTTTTGGAGAAATAAAGCTTCAATTAATCATTTTCTTTAACCTTTTTTCTATAATCCTTAGATTAGGTTTCAGCAAGATACAGTGACAAAATCCTACGCAAAATTTTCCTTAGGATCCTTTTCTTATCTTTATGTTTTTTTTACCTTCGGTATACTGGGTAATACAAATTTAATGGTAAGTATGAAAACTTCGTAATAATTTTTCAATACTTGCTTTGACCTCGATAAAAATAAAAATATCCCCACCAAGAAAAGTGGACTAAACTACAAAAAGAGAATATGCGAACGAGTACAAGTATGTGTGTGTGTGTGTAAAAAAATACCTAAAATCTTTCTTTAGCTTCAATAAAAAATGAAATTTTTTTGCAATTATACGCTTCCCGACTGAAGATAATTTTCTTAAAATAATTATTTCCTAGGAAAAATTTCACCTCTACATATAGTAGAGTTTTGGAGAGAACTTTTCAAAATTACACTAAGACGCTAATTTTTTTTATTAAACAAATTAACTGCAAAATTAGCTGTTTCTTGAAATGTCTATAAAAAAAATATTAAATAAAAACTGACACTTTTCAAAAATTTAAAAAAATTTACACAAAAAACCATATATAAAGATTTGTCTAAAATTAAATCTCCAAATTGTATAATAATTTGTTTATAACGGGCGAGTTGTTGCTTTCAGGGCCTTTTGCGCAAGATGCACACGGCTATTTTTTCGGAATTTTATTGTATTAATACATTTAAATCAATATATCTTTTGTTTTTAATGTATAAAAAATTTAAATTTTTTATACATTTTTTATTTTGTTTTAAAAATCTGCCATTTTAAATCAGCTATTTTAAACCGTAAAGTAAAACAATTAATGCAAAATCCGTAACTTTAAAAATAAATATAACAAATTTTTGACACAAAAAAATTAGTTATCCTGATTGTTCTACGTCTTTCTTAGAAAAATATCCGCCATTTTAAAGTTTGAATTTAATTTAGTTTCAGCAACCTTAAAAATGATTATGGTATATTTGGGAAAAGAAAATATTTTTATCATTATCAGGTTTTTTTATAAAAAAATAAATCAAATAAAATTAAGAATTTGCTAAAAATTTTAAATCTGTTTTTTTTTAAAACAACCTCCCCTTTAAACAAATAATAAACAATTAGAGGCAAAATCTGTAAGGGAAACTTTTTATTTTAGTATATTTAAAAACCTAAAAAAATATAACAAAAATAACAATCTACATTAATTCAATTAATCATTTTCTTTAACCTTTTTTCTATAATCCTTAGATTAGGTTTCAGCAAGATACAGTGACAAAATCCTACGCAAAATTTTCCTTAGGATCCTTTTCTTATCTTTATGTTTTTTTCTACCTTCGGTTTACTGGGTAATACAAATTTGATGGTAAGTATGAAAACTTTGTAATAATTTTTCAATACTTGCTTTGACCTCGATAAAAATAAAAATATCCCCACCAAGAAAAGTGGACTAAACTACGAAAAGAGAATATGCGGACGAGTACAAGTATGTGTGTGTGTGTGTGTGTGTGTGTGTGTGTGTGTGTGTGTAAAAAATATACAATGGGATTATTTAGAAATATCTAAAAGAAAAGGTTAGTTAATTGGTATGCCAAAAATCACACGTCAAATTTTTTATTATTGTGTTAACAAAATATTCTATTTTTAATTTTAAAGCAAAATTAGAACTAGTAGGAGAGGTGATGAACAATTTTGAGTGGGTTCTTCTTCCCCTACCAACCCTTGAATTTAAAAAAATTCAAGGATTGCTAAGCCTTGACTTTTATGTTTAGGTGTTCTTCAAGGACAATAACACAAATTTTCAAAGTGTCTCAAGAATTCTAAATAGTTCACAGCTCTCGGACTATAATCTTTCAATCTGATTTTATTGTAAAATCAATGGCATAATTCTGTTAAAAGTAGCCAACACTAACGCATAAATAATTCTGTTTAATATTTATGTAAATAAAATTTTCTTTACTTTTGAAATAAACCTCTCTTTCAAATAAAAATGTTTAACACAGCTCTACATGCAATTAAAGCTGAAGCAACAAATCATTTTGATGTGGTGCGTGTCAACGCAGTATTTTCTGCTGTGTATTTTTAACCCTCTTGGCTTTAACTGGTATTAATATAAAATACCGAAAAAGGTCACCATATTTTGTGACTTGTAGAAACAACATAAAAAATAAAAACCCATTATTTATTAATTTTTAAAAATGTGTATGTAACGATTTTTTTTTATAAGGAAATAAAGAGAGTGTTTTGGCGGACATCCTTGGGCAAAAAAAAAAAACTTTATGTTTGGGATTTTTATTTAAATATAGAGTTTTTCGATTTGAATAAAATTGGTATAGTTAGAATATTAACTAAAAGACACCTTCTGATAATAAACTGTTAAAACTATTATGAACCAGTAGTGTAGCTTGGGGTAAATTTATTTATTTTTTTTTAATTATTTGGTCATAATATTTTGGT
>JAHBCN010016822.1:0-19132 GCA_019359885.1 Listronotus oregonensis | reverse complement strand
TATATATATATATATATAGCTCACCCCCCGTCTTATGTAGCTCATTTATTATTCACTATAAAATTTGCATATTGTGCAGGTTAACCCACGGTGCATTTTAGGAAAATAATTTTGGGTATACAGGGTGTCACAAAACAGTGTGACGTCACGATGGTGCAGTTTTTTAAATGAAACACTGTATATTTTTTTGTATATTTTATTTAGGCACCTCCTGTGGTTATTTATATTCCTCCAAAATTTTGTCAACATCGGTTCAGTAATTTTAGAGAAAAAAAAAATTTAAAAAAAAACTGTTTTGCACCATTGAATTTAAAAATGAATAAAAATACCAATAGTGCTTGAATAATAAAATTAAACAAGAAACTTTTAAGTAACGTAATATTAGTCGCTTAGGTCATTTTTGGGTTTTTGAACTGTACGGGGTGTCCAAAATTTAGTGTCAAACTCTTCAAATTTAAAAGCACCTTATTTTTCTTATTATAAATATGAGCCCTGTATATTTTAACGTCGTTACATGCAGAATTTAAAAAAAATTTTTTCTAATTATAACCCTGTCGAAATTCCTACATTTGTTATTCGTTAAAAAACTTTGGATGTTTTTTTGTAATAAAAATTATAGGTGGCTATGAAAAACTTTTTATTGAATTAGATTTTCCTTAAAACGAATTATTACCAAGAAATTGGTTAAATTTACCCAAATGTTAGCCAAAAGTATTAAAAGTTAGGTTTATTTAACATTTAAAGGTTTTTCTTAAATTAATTCAATTAATAAATAATAATAATTTACTCAAATTTTTATAATACGTCAAAATAAGATTTTGTAAGTTAAATAAACTCCATTGTCAATAAATGGTTTTTCATAGCCACCTATCACTTTTATTCAATGCTATTACTATTAAAATAGATGCCAAAAAGAGTTTTCAACGAATAACTTAACTACAAGAAGTACTTAAATATACGAAAAAATACACAGTGTTCCATTTTAAAAAATGCACCATCGTGACGTCACACTTTTTTGTGACACCCTGTATAACCCAAATTATATTCCTGAAATGCACCGTAGGTTAAAGGTAACGTCTGCAAAATATGAAAATTTTACATTAAGTAATAAATGAGCTACATAAGACGGGAGGTGGGCTGTATATACAGGGTGCCACAGATTCGAGTGCATGCATGGGGATCTCGGAAACCGTAAGAGATACGAAGTCGGTTAAATTATGGCAAAGTTGTGTATTTGCGTAACTAACCATTTCCACTTTAGAAAGTTGCAAAATTCCGTGTACTTCCGGAGATATCTGGGAAAAACCAAAATTTGCCGATTTCGTTTTTATTTTTTGCTGACGTTATTTAAAGAGATATGGAAAAACAAAAGACACTTTCTTATGACCTCTTTTTAAGCTCTACAAAACAACGTTGAGAGACCATCATCAACTTATTTTTTTAAATACGGACTGGATTTATTTAAATTTTTTGAACCCCTTGTTATCCCAATTACAAAAAATGTATAACACTATTATTTATGAACAAATATGGAACGCCCTATAAGAAATGATGTGGTTGTATGCAACACATTCTCTTATGCGAAAAATGTTTATTTATAAAAATATTAAATGTTATACATCATTGTAATTGGGATTATAACTGCTTCAAAAAAAGTATTATTAAACAATTGAGTGTCGTATTTAAAATAAAGTTGATGATGGTTCTTTAAAAACGAAACGTCGTACGGAAAATCTCTTAACGCTGTTTTGTAGATCTTTTAAAGTGGCCATAATAAAATGTCTTTGTTTTTCCCTATCTCTTTAAATAACGTCAAGAAAAAAAATAAAAACAAGAAATCACAATTCAGTTTTCCGGATATCTCGGAAGTACTCGGAATTTTACAACTTCTAAACCCGGCTTGCTGTTAGGCACCCCTACACTTTGCCATAATTTAACCGGCTTTGGCCATCTTATTTCCGGATTCCCACGCGTGTATGTATATATATATATATATATATATATATATATATATATATATATATATATATATATATATATATATATATATATATATATATATATATACACATATATACAGAATTGGTCCACTAAGCGCGCGTCGGTAAATAGTTACTAAACCGTTGAACTTATAAGAAAAATTTCCTAACAAAACTTTTAAAGTCTCTTCATTAAAATTATTTTAGTATACAGGGTGCCTCAAAAGAGTTATATCAAAAATTATATTTTTTCTTAAATGGAATACCCTATGTTTTTATGTGGCAAATGAAGCCTCTGTGGGTTCTGAATTCAACTTTAAATTTGTATGTGGGTCGAATGCAGCGTTGCCAAGCTATGAATTTTTTTTAAAGATCAGTCAAAAACATATTTTTTTTAAAGTGTTATATCTCTTACTGTTTGTTAATTTTGCTGACAAATTTACATAGCAAATCTAATGTTGACCTACTTAATCCTAAACTGTGTTCTTTTTATTTAATTTATACCGGGTACCAAAATATTTATTCCGGCATCTCTCTATTTTCAATTCTATTTTAATTAAATTTCTTAAAATACATACCCTGTATATTATATTGCCGTTAAAAAGCTTTAAGTGTGCTCTTTCAGAAAACATTATGTTTGCCTTATCTATCGCACTATCGTTTTGAAATATTAACGCTTTTCCGTAAATTTATACACTCAATTAGGAAATATCGTAGGCGGCATTGCTCAAGAAATCAGGAAACGTTGTTACTCCGGTGCCATACTAATACTACTCCTTTTTGTATAATAAATTTATATCATTTTATTAACATTAAATAAAATTATTCAAAACACAAGACTAATAAAGGTAACATAAATAAATTTACATAAACCCATTAATTCATTAAATACTCAAACACTCTACCATTTTGCTGCTTAAACACATATTGGATCTGTCGGTTAAAGATCTATTTACATTTTGTAACATTAAGGGAGTTATTGAATAACACAGCGTAAAATCCAAAATATCTTAGAGTAACCTTTATAGCATTATTTTCCCTACCCAGAAATAAGTTCTTTGTACAAATTTATCTTATGATCTGTCGGTGACCATTGACCTTAAGATAAGTTGTACAATGGGTCTGGGCGTCTTTCGGCAGCTTTATACTTTTTTTCTACTCGCTTTTAAGGTATATGTTTTGTCTACAAATTTGAGACTTAAGTGAATAAAATAAATTGGCCACTTAAGATGTCTGATAAATCAAATTACACACCAAATATTAAAGAAAGATAGTAAGTTTTAAAAATCGTTTAAGGGGCTCCATATATACCTTGGCATATGGTGCCCCAATTTTTAGTAAATTGATTTTTTTATTGTACATTATAGCGCCTTTTTAATGGTTTCAAATAACGCTATACAAAATTTACCCATGAAATTAATTATGGTTAACTTAATTATTGAGTTTAATAGTTTTAAAAAATTACCTCTTGGATAAACTTTAATATTTTGATTTGTATTTAAAATGTCGATATAAAATCAAAGTCAGCTCCTTTATTTTATGCCAAAACCTATAAAAACTTTCTATTAACATTTTTTTTAACTCTACCCTATAGTCAAAATATTAAAGCTTATCCAGGTTATTTCTACAAGGATTTTGTAAACTATAAGATATTTTGAAAAAAAGAAACTTGCTAGATGTTCGAACAATGTCAAAAAGTGGATTCTAATTTTGTCTTACTATGATCAATACTTACTAATTATTATTCCTTATTCTGTTTCTTGCTCTGCATGATTTAACTTTAAAATTTTGATACAATGTTTTTTCTTCTACTTATTAATTTTATTTTTTTTAATTCTTTTTTATTACACTGTTTCCTTCAGTTACAAAAAAGTTAAGTTATTATATCCAATGTTTAAAGAAATAAAGCTCCTTTTAATTATGTTCCGTTTTGTTTTTTTATATTCAATTTTTTTTCCATTAACCCCCCCTCCTCCTCCTCCCTGAACTTATTCCTGGAAGCGTCATGAAACGGGCCAATTTTGACCTATTTTAGTTCTTGTAGACGGTCATTCTTCCAGCTTCCACCAAATTAATGCTGGGGTGCTCCAGGGCTCAGTAGGGCACCAACTCTGTTTTTTGTGCACATCAATGATCTTATCTCTTCCACAATCAATCGTATCCACAGTTTTGCTGACGATAGTACCCTCCACTCTAATATTTAATTTCTTAAGCCACCCTGTAATCCTGATTTGGAAAACAAGCGCAGGTCTATGCAGATATCTCTTTCTCAAGACCTTAAACAAATCTTGGATTGGGGCGCCGAAAATCTTGTCCAGTTTAATGAATCCAAAACACAGTCATGTTCGCTGTCGCGAAAAAAGTCTGCCAATGCTCATCCCTTACATATGAGCGGCCAAGTTCTGCAGAACAAAGAATCGTTTAATCTTGTGGGTGTTGCTATTCAAAATAACCTTAACTATCAAGCAAAAAGCTTGGATTCCTTTTTCGAGCCGGAAATATTTTCTTTTCCTAATCTGTATACTGTGTATCTATCTCAGATCGAACCTTCTTTAGAATATTGTTCGCATTTCTGGAGATTGGCGTCTCCTACAACACTTAGGATTCTTGACTACATTTTAAAAAGGGCTGATCGTCTTATTAATGATCCTATATTACAGAAGAGAGAGGTGTAGGGGATCTGCCTCTCTTTTATAGGTATTTTTACGGCTTCTGCTCCGAAGAGTTGGCCAGTATAATTCCTCCTTTAGCAGCTCCCAACAGAGCAACACGGAGTGCCACTTTTATGCATCCTTTTATAGTCCAACTTGAAAGACCCCGAACTTTCCACTTTGTTCGTTCCCTAACCCCTAGAATGTCCAGACTATGAAGTTTTTGCTTTTCCTCCAAATCCCCAAATGTTTAAGTCCCCAGACACCCACGGTACGTTAGTATTTATGCCTCAGCCTTTTAAAAAAACAACACAAAAATATATTTTTTTAATAAAAAATATTTTAGATATGTTTGTTAACAAGATAACTTACAGTCTATTGGATTTTATGATTTTAAGCCGTTTAATAACACCAATCAATAATCAATACATATGTTATTACACAATTCAGACGTGTTTTTTATGAACACATATATTTTTAGTGATATTAATTTGGAGGATTGGCAAGCTCAGTCAGTGGAAATATTAAATCTTATCCATACATGTATGAAAAAAATGCCAGACACATCAAGAAAAAAAACTGGACAGCTTTTACGCTCAACGGTTGAACAGCAATTTGACTACGCTCTGGTATGTATTTTTTGACAGTAATTTTAACTGATTTAGCCTAATTTTTGAAGTAAATAAATAGTCTGGAAGGCCACCGCAAAAAAGCTGACCAATAAGAGATACGCATGAAATGTTTTTTTATATTACTAGTTATTATTTATAGTCTAGTCAATTCAAAGCCGCACTGCTGCCTCAGCTCAGTGGGTTCAAATTGCATTTTTTTTACCTTTAAAAAAATCGTAAAAAATCGGTTTTTTCAATATAACCTGAAAGCTTTTGATTTTAGAAAAAAAGATATAAATCAAAATTAATGGTGCAACAGAACTACATAATTATTGTTTTATACAATTTTCTGTAGCTCTTTCAGTTTTTGAGATATAATTATAATTTAATATAAATTTAAAATAAAAACGCAAATATCTTAAAAATTGAAAGAGCTACGAAAAAATGCATAAAACAAAAAATATGCACTCGAATCAGCTCTATAAGAAAGGTTATATACACATTTTCAATAAAATAACTAATAAAGGAGATATAAGCAAAAAAGTAAATTTGGCCAAAAATTTCGCTAATAATATTTGTTAGTACAAGTAAGTTTACCAACTCAAAACCATCTAAAAATTAATTCAAAATGTTCTATTCATTGAATGAAACAAACTCATTCACATATGTTTCGAGGCACATTTTGGCACGGATATTTCATTTAATTTTTTTTTGGTCCAATAATGGTATCCCATCCGATCCACTTAAAACCTAACTAAAAGAAAACTTAAACTCTATTTTATTAAAAAATAATAAGTGCCATCTCTATCTGGGTGTTATATACCTGGCAGCTCGCTTAACATTTCTAGATCTTCTATGCTACTATGTGTATAGCTCATCGTTTAAACATATTTATTATCGATTTAAATATTAATATTAATAATTTATAAAGACAGTTACTTGTTCAGAATAATCTGAAGAAAATTTGAATAATATTTTTAACATCAAACAAATTATTTTTTTATAGCTTATTTAGTATTAGCATTTGTTTTATTAAGCTATCTAGTTCTGCCAGACTCACAATCCTTTTAATGAAATTTATTGCACTTAAAAAAAAAATTACCGCTTTAAAATATAATTTTTCTAATGTACCAATGCAGTATTTTTATTTGCCATTAATTAAATTTGTTTTAAAACTTTGTGATGTTCATACGAATCGAATGCAAAAAACCTCATTCAAATTCATTTATTAAAAAGTGCTATAAAACTTTTTGTAACTTATCTATTACAAGCGCTTTAAATAATCCTGTAATAAAAAAACCTTAATATCTCAAAAACTTTAAGAAATAAAAAAATATTATACATAAAATAAAGCTTTACAAATTGTCTATATAAAAAGTTATATAAACATTTTTGATAAGACAAATAATAAAGGAGATATAAACGAAAATGTTTTTTTGTTATAAATCATATATTTCATTTATTTAAATTCCAAATCACTTAAAATTTGCAAAAATAAAAAAAAAAAAAAATTTTTAAAATTTGTCCAGGGGTAATTAAAAAAATCCTGAAAATTTGTTTTTTTATATTATAACTCGAAAAGTATTACATTCAGACAAAAAAGTTATATTACCCTAATTAAAGACCTCGTAAAAATACATAATTTATGTTTTATAAAATTTCTTGTATCTTTTACAGTTTTGTAAAAATTTTGGGCCAAAATCACTTTTATGCTTAAATCTCCTTTATAATTTGTGTATATAACTTTTTTTAAAAGATCAAAATGCATATTTTTCGTTTTATACATTTTTTGTAGCTTTTTTGGTTTTTGAGATATTTGCATTTTATTTTAAATTTATATTAATATCTCAAAAACTAAAAGAGCTACAAAAATTTTATTAAACAAAAATTACGTAATTTTATTGGGCCAATAATTTTAATTATATACCTTTTTTTCTAAAATCAATATTTTTAAAGTTATATTAAAAAAAACTATTTTTTACGGTTTTTTCTTTGATGAAAAAAATTAATGTTAATCCGCTGAGCTGAGGCAGCAGTAAAAATACTATAAATTATAGTTTATAGTATTTAAAAAAAATGTTTTATGCGTATCTCTTATCGACCAGCTTTTTTGCGGTGGCCTCCTGGACTAAAACAAGTAATAAATAAGCAAACAACTTTTTTAAGCTATATTTTTTTTAATGAAATAAATAATGTCATTAAAGCTGTGAGCGGAACTTAGTTAAATAATGGAGTTAAAATACGGACCTGCTACATCAGGAAAATCGAGCTTAATTGACTAATTATAGCATATGCAATTTTAATGATCCTTCATTAGAAACAAGCACTGCCATTCTCCTTATAGTTTTGGAATTCCGTATACGCACAATCTGCAAATTCTTGTTTGATGTTTGGGGAAATTCCTCAAATCAGGGGATCAAGTTTAATTATTTTAATTAAAAAAATCACAGATAATTATATGCGACGGCTAGAACTAGAAAAAACAATATTGTATTTTTTTTAAGACAGTGTTCCTTACCCTCTTAAATGTTTCAATTTGATGTAAAAAACCCTCACCAAACATGAGCCCTATAACTTAACTCTAAGGGGTCGCTATTTTTATTTTAGTTTCCGATTTAATGAACATGGAAAAATTATTTGTTGTTTAAGAGTCCATTCGCGCCGCGATGGATCCAATTTAGGGCTCGGGGCATAATGTTTTTCTCAAAAACGGTATAAGTTATCGATAATTTTCAAAAACTATATGAAAGCCAACACTTAAATCTAGGTTTCTGCTGTAATATTTTTTTAAATTTGGATTTTTTTTTTAATATTTCCTTGAGGAAAGTCACCCTAAAATGGTTATGTTTGATATTATTTTCTTTAACTCGACTCATATTTCAAAATCCGTTACAGCAGAGGCATAGATTTTTCCCCTTATTTTTAAAATGGTGTATAATTTATGTTTTTTAAAAAAAAAATAGTTATCGTAAAACGTTGTCTCCTAAAAGCTTGAATCGGAAACAACATCGCATCGATACCCCGAATTTGGAAAAACCCCAAATAAAATATAATATTTTAAGCGGCTATACCAAGAAAGTTTAATGGTGTATGGAAGCCCAATACTGTTGAACAAAATTGTCCAGGCGTGCAGGAGCGGGAATGGGGGGATTGGCCCCGGGAGTTTGCGCAAGAATAGTAGGTCAGAGCCGGACTTCCATAATTTTTGTTACTATCTATAAAATTGACATCATCAAATGTCAAATTCAAGCATTCACTGTTTTTTTTTTTTTTTTGCACAAAATTAAGAAGCTTAAGAAGTAGCCATAAAAGTCTTTTTTTTTTAATCTTTTTAAATAAGTCAGAAAAAAATAAAAACAAAATCAGCAAATTTCGGGTTTTTCCGGATATCTCCGGAAGTACTCGGAAGTTTACAACTTTCTAACGGCATGTTGTTAGGCACCTAAATGCGCAACTTTGCCATAATTTAACCGACTTCGTATCTCTTACGGTTTCCGAGATCCCCATGCATGCACTGAATCTGTGGCACCCTTTTTTTTTTATATATATATATATATATATATATATATATATTATATATATATATATATATATATATATATATATATATATATATATATATATAATTTTAATGGGATGTTTTATATGTAGGTAGGT
Organism: Listronotus oregonensis; assembly: GCA_019359885.1. NCBI lineage: Eukaryota > Metazoa > Arthropoda > Insecta > Coleoptera > Curculionidae > Listronotus > Listronotus oregonensis. The sequence goes on along the minus strand of JAHBCN010016822.1, from coordinate 10,234 downwards.
ACATATATTTATTTGTCTGTCCACGGACTAAGTTATGGCTTGAGTAAAATCATGAAATTTGGCACAGTGGTATTTTAGCAGTGGTGAACCTAACAAAGCCCGTTTTTGAATTTCGGCCCGGGACAAAAATAGGAGCAAAAAAGTGTTTTTTTACCGTTAGCCGTACGGAAGGCGTCTTACGGAGACAGAGGCTACTTAATATTGTCTCTCGCCTGGCGGAGACAGGCTTTTCATCTAGTTCTTTAATAAATAAAAGTATTATACAATAAAAAATAATGTTATTACTAAACATTTCTTTTATTTGTTAAATATAACATAGTTAAAAAATAATTATATTGGTTTAATTTTTAATAACAACAGACAATTAACAAATATATTATTTAAATGAAATAGTACGTATTGTCCCATTTTTTTCATTTTATTTTATTTTAAAATTACTCTTGCTAAAAAACCAATCAATTTAAATTTTTAATAATTTAATTTAAATTCTTAGTTTACTGACAGCCACTTCATTTCTAAATAAAAAATTCAAATCTAGCGTTTGGTTGCTACCTTCATTTGTTTACATATGAAGTTGGATAAGTATTAAAATAAAAATTTGGTGCTCTTTGAAAAGAAAAAAAAACATAAAAAGTAGCTAAAAAGTTTAAGTTTTACTGGCAGCCGCCTTTGCTTTTTATACGGATTATTTTTACAGACACGTGCGGGAAGCGGCAGATCATAAAAAGCAAAGGCGGCCGCCAGTAAAAATTAAACCTTTTTAGCAAATCTAAAAAAAAAATCTTTTATTATTTAAGGAAGAAGTCGTAAAAATTTGCATTTGTTTATTCAAATGTTAAAAAATATATGATAATAAACAAATAATTTCCAGATGTTTCACTCTTTTGAAAATATGAATATTAAACAATAAATCCTGAAAATTTTATCAAATTATTGTAAATGGTTTTTAAGTAATTGATTTTTTAATCAAATACTGTAAGCATTAAGCAAAATGTTTATTAAAAAAAAATTGTTGGTAAAATGAAAATTTTGAAAAATTGTTTTTGTTGATTTAATTGTTGACGATGTCTTCTTTCTAAAAAAATATATATAAACCTAAATTTCATGATCAATTGGAAAATACGGGGTGCACTTAACCTATATTAAAAAAAATATTTTTGCACATTCAAAGCTATCCAAATAAAGAACAACACCTTTAATCCAGACAATCAAATGCAAGAGATGCGTTGGAATTAGTAAAATGTCCGGATTACTTAGGCTAAAAGCGCATAAGTGCATCACATACATATCAAATATGATATATGTATACGTATGTATTAGATTTATAGCTAACACTTTCTCCTAGTTTAGTTCGGTTTTTTAAAACTTCGGACTTTTTTTGGGAAACTAAAAAATTTTGTGGTTCTTTCGACATTGTTGTGAATATATTACGCGGTATTACTCGACTACTGCAGTAGCCTAACTGAATAAATTAATAGAGAACGCCGGCTTTCGCTAGCTAACTCTATATGGTTTCAAATAGAAAATCCCCGAGCTCGTCCGGATTACCGACATTCATCCGGATTATCATTGAGGCATTTGCGTATTCAGATAACTGGATAGTTTGTGTAGGGTATTATAATTTTTTAGTTTTATCAAGTTGTAAAAGGAAATAGTATATTTTCATAATTCCAGATATTTTTAAGGTATCGCTAATTTAAATATTTTTGCCTTTAAGGGGGAGGGAGGGGGTAAAGTTTGTTCGGTCAAAAAAGGCCTATTTTAAAGATTTATTTATAACATATTGTCATTATAAATGTATTTTAAAAATTAGTATATTATAATACAACTTTTGAAGGATTTTGGTACAAAAATATAAAGAAATAACGGATTTATTGCAGTTCTCTGCTGGTGATCGCGATTTCTTAGCACTGGATTATTTAAAATAAAAAATGTTTTAATAATTTAATTAGTTTCTCTCTTAATTGAAGCAGAGTTTTTTTGTTGTTTATTTTATCAATGTTTAAATTTTTGGCATCATTTTGAAGTTTAAATAGGTCGATTTTTTGACAATAAAATCGACCTATTTGTTATTGTAAGATTGATACTAATCGAAAAAAAAACTTTTACGTCGCTTGATAGTTATTTGTATGTAGAATATGTGTACCGGGTGTTCCACTAAGAGAGGTAGTCGGCTATATCTCAGAAACTACTAATAGTATAACTTTCGGAAAAAAAATTTTAGATAAAAGCGACCAAGAGAAATTGTTGAAAATTATTTTCAAGTCTGTGGGGGCCGGCTAGGGGGCGTAAGAGTAACGTCAAAACATAAAAATATACATTTCTCAAAAAAATATCAAATAAAAAGTGTATCAATAAATGGTACTATTTTTATCTTTAATGTTTTCTAAACAAAGAAGCTTCAGGTGTAATTTTTGTCAGTTCTAAATTAAAGTGGTAGGGGAAGGTTAAAGTTTAATTTAGAAAAGTGCTAATAACCTGGATTGCTTTAACCGAATTTAGTGATCTTATTCTCCTTTAGAAGAGCATTTTAAGCATTATTTTAAAGTGTATAAACTATTGCTACATTCATCTCACAAACGCCGCTAGAGGGCGTCAAGGTAAAAACTAACCTATTTTACGAATTTTTTTGAAAAATTTAAATACAATGATATATACCTTTTTACATATTTAGATAGAGAAAAAAATCCTAACAAAACGGCGAAAACGCAATTTAATATCTTTTTTCAAAACCGAATATATTCGCAAAAATATAAATACTACATAGAGACGTAACGTATTTAAGGACACGATGTTTTCTACTAGGCCGATTTTTTTAGGTAAAAATTAAATTTATACATTTTTACAAAATCTAATGACTTACTACGTAATTTTTACTAATTTAAACCCATTTAACGATATTATACAACATTAGATAATTACCAACCTATAACTGTAATAATCCATCGAGCGTGATCCTTATCAAGTTAGCTTTGAAAATAAAAGGATGCTAAAATGTCAAAAAATCCAACAATTTTTATTTCAAAATATAATTTTTAGTTTGTGCTATTGCGTTTTTAAAAGATGCCTTTATTGCTTGAAGAAGCAGTTGATATTATTGCTATTTATTTTGAGTGTTCGCAAAATGCGACAATAGCTGCAAGGCTGTATGTATTGAGATATCCTTAGAGAGCCCGGTACGGCAGAGCAGCAAGAATGTTCACTTGTTTAGCAAATCGCTTTCGTACCATGGAAAGTGTTCTTCGCCCCTTACACCGCAGACGCCGTAGAACTGGGGAAAATGTCATCAACGTTTTTGCTTATGTAGAGTTCAATCCTCAAGCAACAAAGGCATTTTTAAAGAACACAATAGCACAACACTAAAAATAATATTTTTAAAGAACACAATAGCACAACACTAAAAAAAATATTTTGAAATAAAAATTGTTAATTTTTGACATTTCAGCATCCTTTTGCTTTCAAAGCTAACGGTAAGGACCACGCTCAATGGTTATTACAGTTTTAGGTTGGTAATTTCTAATGTTGTCTAATATCGTTAAATGGGTTAAAAAAAAGTAAAAAACCATGCAGTATGTCATTAGATTTGTAAAAATTTTAAATTTAATTTTACCAAAAATCGGCAGGTAGAAAACATTGTGTCGTTAAATGCTTACGTCTCTATGTCGTATTTATATTTTTTAATATATTCGGTTTGAAAAAGATAATTAAATTGCGGTTTTCGCCGTTTTGTTGGGATTTTTTTCCTTAATCTAAATATGTAAAGGGGATATAAAATTGTTTTAAAATTTTCAAAAAATTTTGTAAAATAAGTTAGTTTTTTAAATTGACGCCCCAACGGCGTTTTTGAGATAGTGTAGCAAAAGTTTTCCCCCTAAAAAAAATCTTAAAATGCACTTCTAAACAGACCAAAATTACCAAATTCGGTTAAACCAACCGGAGTTATTAGCACTTTTATAAATTAAACTTTAACCTTCCCCCACCACTTTAATTTAAACTGACAAAAATTAACCTGAAGCTTTTTTATGTAGAAAACATTAAAGAATAAAATAGTACCACTTATTGATACACTTTATTTGATATTTTTTTGAGAAATGTATATTTTTATGTTTTGTTGTTACCCATACGCCCCCAGCGGCGCTCACACAACTGAGTTGGAGCAACGGTCATTAAAACTATCAGAAATCCGTCAATTTTGCTCCGATTGACCTCAAAATTTGTTACAACATTCTTGAGATGTTCTGCATTTAAAATATTAAATTAAAAAAATTGGAAAAAAGTTTCAAACTTATCCCCTCCCTTGGGTTCGCTATTTTGGAAATATTTAAAAATTAAACTTAGTGGTGTTGGAAAATGATAAAAAAATGTTTAAAGTGTTTACAAAATATATAAAAAATAAACTTAGGCGGTATTAAAAGAGCGCCTAAAATTGGAGAAAATATGTATAATAAATCATAATTAAATTTCTCGTTTTAATTGATTCTTTGAAGACATTCGGGCAAAATTTTGGAGTAAAGCCCCGTAATAAACTTAAGAGGTACGTTGGTGCAAATTACTAGTCGATGTAATACCTTAATCTGCTTTCACAAAATTATGCGACAACGATGAATAAGGATGAAATATAAAACGTTTAAATTTTTAGAATTTTTATCGGTTTTAGCTGTGGCTCCATTAAAAATGTCTATTAAACAATTTACTATATAAATCTTAAATTACACATTATAGAGGCAATTAAATAATTACACTTTTGTAACATAAAACGAAATTTCATATATATATATATATATATATATATATATATATATATATATATATATATATATATATATATATATTTTTCAGGGGAATTGGTGCACCCATGGGGATTTTGAACCGTAAGAGATACGAAGTCGGTTAGATTATGGCAAAGTTGGCATTTGGTGCCTAACAACATGCCGATTAGAAAGTTGAAAAATTTTTGAGTACTTCCGGAGATATCCGGAAAAACCGAAATTTGCTGATTTCGTTTTTTTTTTTTTCTGACGTTATTTAAAGAGATATGAAAAAAAAATATTATCCCAATTACAAAAATTAAACACTTCATATTTTTATTAACTATGAACGCCTTTATAAGAAGTTAATGTACCTTGTTCAAAATCATTTTTCTTATGGAAAATATGTTTATTTAACAGAAAAAAAATTAAAAATTTATTTAAACATTGTTAATTGGGATTATAAGTTCAAAAAATGCAAAAACAATTTGAGTTCCCATTTAAAAAATAAAGTTGATGATGGTTTAAGGAAAACGAAACGTCATACGGAAAATCTCTCAAAGCTGTTTTGTAAAGTAAGAATGGCCATGAGAAAGTTTCTTTTTTTCATATTCTTTTTAAAAAACCCAAAAAAAATAAAAACAAATACAAATTTCGTTTTTTCCGAAATCTCCGGAAGTACTCGGAATTTTAAACTTTCAAAAACCATTTTAAACCAAATCCAACTTTGCCTAAAACCAATTTATTTTGGGTTTTCAGATCTCCTTTTCATATAATTTTGAATTTATATATACAGGGGTCAGGTATAAATTGGAATAATAAGAGGTTCAAAAAAATTAAATAAAAAAACCCAGGTCTGTTTTAAAAAATAAAGTTGATGATGGTCTAACGAAAACGAAACGTCGTACGGAAAATATCTCAAAGTGTTCTGTAGAGCTTAAGAAGTAGCTATGGGTGTCTTTTTGGTTTTTCCATATCTCTTTAAATAACGTGAAAAAAATAAAAACAAAATCAGTAAATTTCGTTTTTTTCCGGATATTCCGGAAGCACTGAAATTTTACAACTTTCCCAAATTGGTTTATGTTGTTAGGCCCTAAATGCGCAATTTGCCATAATTTAAAACCCACTTCGTATCTCTTATGGTTTCCAATCCCCATGCATGCCCGAATCTGTGGCATTGTTTTTTTTTTTTTTTTTTTTTTTTTTTATATATATTTTATATATATATATATATATATATATATATATATATATATATATATATATATATATATATATATATATATATATTTTTATATATATATATATATATATATATATATATATATATATATATATATATATATATATATATATATATATATATATATATATATATATATATATATATATATATATATATATAATAAATAAAAGTGTGTCCGGTTTTTCATGGATACACCCCATATCTCAGTTATTAATAATGCGATTTTCTTTAAATGTTGGTGGTGATTGTATGTAATGTTGGGAAAAGTATATTAGACTTACTTTAGCATCCCCAAAAACCCCTTAATTCATATTTTCAAAATATCAGCAGCTGATTTTAGCAGATTCTTTTTTTTATTTTGTAACTTTTTTTATTAAATGCTTTATTTAAAACTATTGTATCAAAATAACAAATAACATTATTTTTGATTTTTGTATTTGCATCATAACTACCTTTTAAAAAAATACGCTTTTCAACAATGCTTCCTAAAGGTATATTTATTTTTCTAAAGTTGGGAGAAAACTACAAGAAAAAATTAGTTCTGGTTAGTCATGAAATTACCTCCCAAAATTTAAAAAATTTGAAAAGTGTATTTTTTTAGAAGATAGTTATGTTAAAAATACAGAAATCTTAAATAATGTACTTTGTAATTTTGATATAATAGTTTAAAATAAAAGATTTATGAAAAAAGTAACAAAATAAATATTTTTTTTCTGCTAAAATCAGCTCTTGAGATATTAAAAATAAAAATTAAGGGGTTTTTGGGGATGCTGATTTAAAATCTGACAGAAAAAATTATTTAAAATAAGTCCTAATATACTTTTCCCAAAAAATCAAGTCCCCCCAAGATTGCACGCCAATGGTAAATTAAAATGTTTACTATGCTGAAAACCTTTTTTTTTTTAACATACAGTCACTACCAAAATTTAAAGAAAATTGCATTATTAATAACTCGGAGTGTATATATGAAAAGCGAGACAGACTGTATACATTAAGATTCTAGTTTTCTTTAACCTTTTTTTTTAATATATATTTTTTCGTTTTTGGTTTCTACATTACCACAAAATCACAAAAACTTAAAATTCACCATTGAAATTGAGAAAAATGCCAAAATAAATTTTTAGACCCAACATTACACCGCATGGGATAAATATAAAAACCGAATGGTACACAAAAAACGTGTTCGTCCCGATACTTAAATTTTAATTACAACCACTCATTTGCACAAAAAAAAATCCGTAATAATAGGATTGGCAGACCAAACCAACTATCTGATTCCAAATTTAGAAAAAAATTAATAAAAAGCCCAAAAAAAAAAAATCTTTTTTTAAAAACCTTTTTTTGAAAAAAAAAAAAAAAAAAATTTTTTTACCCCTCACAAAATTTTTCGCCCGGGGTTATCAATTTATTTGGAGGCCTCGTTATTTTCAAGCAACCATGCTTAGTAGTCATACCTACCGGGATCTTTGTTTTTTTTTCTTGTCATTAAGGAGCCTCTATGCCCAAAAAAGTTACCTTTTTGTTATTAGTATAACTAAGCTCAAGAATTTTAATTCATTTAATATATATATATATATATATATATATATATATATATATATATATATATATATATATATATATATATATATATATATATATATATATATATATATATAAAAAGTTTAAATAATAGTTTAAAAAAAAAAAAAAAAAAAAAAAAACATTTTTTCAAGCCAAAACTTTTTTCTTTGATATTGGCTGCTGTAAGGTCTACATTAGCATTTTGTTGTATAGATTTGTATACAAAAAATCTTTTTCTATGCAAATAAGTGATATGTTTTTAGGCCGAATAACCCAAGCTTTTATATATATAAAATATCAAAAAACATTCTCAAACTCCTGAATAAGCATTATAAAAAGAGTTTTAGTTGTAGAAAGCGTTTCGATAGGTTTAGCAAAACCTAATAGGCCAATAATTATAGATTTTTTTCTGTAATTTATGTTAACAGATATCTGACTGCGCCATGGCCTCTAGAATAACCTGTAAATTACTAAAATCAAAAATCCAACCGATTTTTTTGTCAGGCAATTTTTTTAAATAGTAACTAATAAAAAAAGGGATTTTTTTTGTTTTTTTTTTAATATAACAAAAAGTACTGGCTACATCACTTTACTCAAAAAGCCCTTTTGGTTTAAAAACCTACAAACTGGTTTTCGAAAACCCCGATTCCCCCTTTTTTTCACCGAAAAAACCCCGGATGTTTAAAACAGACCTTTTTTAAAAATTCGTTTTCCATTAATTTTAAATTGGGCTTTTTTTGGGAAATGATAGGGAACCAATAACATATACTTTGAGCTGTTAAAAGATGAAAATTGTCGCATTAATAGTTTTTAATAACAAAAATTGGGAAGTGCCGTGAATATTGGGGAAATGGTCCGATTTAAATTTTTTGAACGGTTTTTTTAAAAGGGTTTTGGGGAACATTGTTAAAAATTTTTTAAAACCCGGGGGCGAAAATTCGACTGAGACCAGACGTACGGAGGACCGTGGGGGGGCACTCAGCAGCAAAGGGGGAAAACAAGGGGGGTGTGGGCATCGGGCGCGTTTCCCCCTACGGTCAACTCAGTACGTCTGAGTCGTGAATTTTCGCTCGACCCCCAGGCTCACAAGCTTTTAAACAATGTTCCCCAAACTTATATGAAAAAGGGGGAAATACAATTTGTAGCTTTTAATTTCAACTTAAAAACGCCGTTTTAAAAATTCAAATCGGACCATTTGCCTAATATTCACGGCCTTTTTCAAGATGGGGCTAATTTGTTTATATTGATTGAAAAAAAAGTATTATTGCGAAAATTTTCTTTTCGGCAGCTAAATTCTGTTAATGACTATTATTTCTTAAAAAAAAAAATTCTTTATATTGAAAATTAACGGGAACAATTTTTAAAAAAGGTCTGTTTTAACTTTTTTTTGGGTTTTTCCCGGAAAAAAAGGGGCGGATCGGGGTTTTTTAAAAAACCTTTTGTAGGTTTTTAAATTTTTACAAACGTCTTTTTGAGTAAAGGGGATAGCCAGTACTTTTTCTTATACATATTAAAAAAAACGAAATTATTGTTTAAAAAAATTACCTAAAGAAATTACCTAAAAAATTGGTTGGATTTTTGATTTTAGTAATCTACATTAATCACAAAAATAACCTTTTATTTTGCAATAATGATTGGAGTATAATTTAGTGGTTTGCAAGGTATTAATTTTTTTAATATAACTGCAGTTTTGCTGTTTTTATAAAATATTTTCGAAAATTAAACCAGAATCTATTACATAGCAATTTGCTTTCCATGTAGAAAAAGAACTATTTCATGCAAATCATTATATTTCTGTCCAAAAGGATAATTTCTTACTAACTTTTAACTATTTAATTCATTTAGTTCACGTGATTTAACGGTTTTCCTCCTAAATTCTTTCTGTATCTCCACAAATTTAGCTCCGGATTTAAATTCCGAAAAATATCTCTCAAAAGTTTTAAAGTAAGTTGTTTAAAGTAAAACCTAACTATAAAATATATCTTTATTAAGTTGGAGAATCTCTTTAGTCTAAGACTTTATCCAGTTAAACTAAAGATTATCAGTATATTTATGAATCTTTAAAAATTTCGAGTCCGCAAAACTTTAAGGGAATAAATATTTAGTATTCTACAGTTAAAAGTTAAATCTTTGCAATTGTTAAGCAAAATTCTGGCCTGATGCACGCAGTGTGTATATTACGAAACGTTTCAGCCTCCCCCATCATAACTTCGTTATAGTTTCAGATAATGGTATAAAATTTAGTGTGTAAGTTCACAAAGGTATTCTAAAATGTTTAAAAAGTATTTAAAAAAAAGCCAAATAATTTTTTTCACTAAAATAATACCAGAAAAATAAAATAACTTTTTAAACATTTTCTTACGTGACTAAAAACAATTTGAACTTTTATAGATATGTGTATACCTTTAAACAATAAAATGAAATGTAAACGTCAAAAAGTTTTTTCAAAGAGACACTAAGATTATCATTTCATTAGTAATTTCTTCTCACCAAAATAATAAGAGTTATCTCTATTTCTAAGTAAATTTTCTATAGAATTAATTATTTTTAACAAATATGGATATACCCTGACGAGAACCATTGAAACATGTCTTTTCATGATTTTTTATTAGCAGAGGACACCCATCTAAAAATATTTTACATTTTTTATAATTTATTAGGTTTATTTTTTAAATAA
>JAHBCN010016821.1:0-19070 GCA_019359885.1 Listronotus oregonensis | reverse complement strand
GCCATTATTCTTACGGAAATTTCCTAAGTATTTATTGAACGAACGAAAATTTTTAATATATTCAATAAATCAAAATATGGTGTCAGTTGTGAATAACATTGGTTGTCATAGTACCGTGAAAACAGATGTCAACCAGCAATTTTTCTGTCAGGCAAAGCACATTATAATTTTTATACCATATCTTATAAGGTCACAGGATTGTGAAAGATAATTTTTTTTTTCAAATAAATGAAATTTGTTAATAATTCTTATTTTTTTTGATATTGACAATTATTAAAGGTCGAGTTTTTGAAACTTAGCACACTGTCCCTCAATATCGAAAAAGTCGAAGAAAAGTATCCCCAAAAACTGTTACCGAAATTAAATATTAGAACCTTTTCCCATTTTAAAACTATCAAAAAGTAAATTGAAGTAGATCGTTTTCACTTAAAATTGAACATTTTTCATATAAAACTGGAAAATTATGCTTTAAATTTTTTTTTTTTTTTTTTTTTTTTATTTTAAATATTGTAAATAATATATTTTACCTACATAGATTAACACATTTTTTTTTTAATACAAAAATGTTTTTATTTCAATTTAGAGGGAACAGGATTCTAAAATTATAAATAACTACAAACTTTTTTTTAAATAAATTCATTGATGATATTTTATTAAAGTAACAATAAAAATTTATTCACAAATGACTTGAACTAAACTCAATAACACATTTTAACAATTGATTTCCATAACGAACATTACTAATGTCATTAATTTTATATCTCTTCCAGTATTGTAAAAATTCTCTGTGGTCTGACTCTACTGATTGTTCAGACCACAGGCCGAGACCCTTGTCATTTTGCAAAAAGTCCAGGCATTCTATTAAATGATTTAACAGTATGTGTATCTTAAGAGTTTCTGATACTTCAGTGGATTTAAATACTTTTAAAAGATGTTTGATGTTTTTTTGTAACTCCTCCTTGTCGACTAAAACTTCTGATGAAAAGCAACCCGATACAATTTTGTTCATCGTTTTGAATGATTCCACAAAAGGTGTTACTTGAATTGGGTGTACACTTTTTAACACATCAGAATCATATAGTTTATCGGCATTTAGTAAAAGCTGTCTACAGGCATTACCTTCAAATAGTTGACCTTGGTAGTTTTTTGCCACAAGATTTAATTTTTTGTGCCAATTTAGTGAGTTATTTTCTCCCAGAAGAGGGACAAGGCCTTTAAAAAAAGGTAGTTGACAAAACCCTGGAGAATATGCAGCTCAGGAACTATACATTTTTCAAGTATGTATCTTTCATCGGGTTCTTCAAAAATTGGCAAATTAACTACATTAAAGCAATCTTTGGCTACTTGCTTCTTTTTATCCAACAAACAAAATTTTTCGTGGTGCTGACGCAAGTCCTTAAAGGTTCTCAAATCGTTTTGATTTTCGCCCAATTCATTATATTGGTGTTTTAGAGAAACAAAACAAAATGGACATGGAAATGTTGATGCTGCTGTTTGCATTCCATTAATAATCAGCGTTACTTTTAGGTCGGATAAAAATTTAAAGGAACTCTTGTTTATCGCTACAATGCTAGACAGATATTTTAAGTTGTCATAACTTTCTTTAATTTCTGTAACAATACATAGTATTAATATTTTTTGACGCTTGTTAATTTGGAATTTTTGGAAACTTTTCCTCCCTGTTCGTAAGTAGTTCTTAATTCCTGTTTTTTGTTTAAGTCTAGATTTTCTTCGTCCTGAAAAAGCGATAAGCAGATTTTAAAAAACCCCTGACCACCGTCAGCCATTACTTTAATTTCTGGTGTGCCGATTATGTTTCTTTTTTCTATAACGGTTTCTAAAAGTTCTTGAGCGTCAGCATAAACAACTGGTCTTAATAATTTGTTTTTGTTTTCAGAAACTTCGAAATTACTAGTTGTGTTTTAAATTTAATTTATGTTTTAGAACTAAAGAACGATTTTCTAAATGAAAGCAAATTAATTTTTTTTTGTTGTGCTTAGGTGTACTAAAACTGCAACCCCTGCCAATTAAGTAAAAGAAATTTTTAAGTAAATTATCATATGACAAAGTAAAATAAAGCGCGTTAGTCGATTTTCAACGACGTGTATATATATTAAGAAATGTAAAACGTTAATAAAAACACTTATTTTTATTTTTTTTGTGAAAAATTTTAATTTGGGGTAAAAACAATCTATTCTAATTTACTTTCTGATAGTTTTAAAAAGGAGAAATGTTCTAATATTTAATTCCAGTATCAATTTTTGGCGACACTTTTCTTCGACTTTTTTGATATTGAGGGACAGTGTGTTAGGTATGTTAGACAGTGCTTGTTGACTCTTAAAGACGTGTATACGTGCGTTTGATGCTACTATGTAGAGGTCATCGAATCCGTGAGTGATAACCCGTGAGTAGTATATCATTACTCACTGGTAGGAAATAGGTGTTATTATCTATTCAAAATTAGTTAATTATAAGCATATTATTAAACAGTCATAGAAAAAATATCTAACCTTCTGTATATCATTGAACTTCCTTGAATTATCTGTCATTTCTAAGGCTAAAAAATCGCCTCGATTTTCATTACGTATTTCTATCAATCCATCCGTTTCCCCGCACGCCATCGCATCCATCTAAAGCATTCTCAAAGGAGAATGCTAAAAAATGACCGTCGAGCTTTTAGACTGAATTCGCTCAATTTTTCTATGTTATTCGGTTACGTTTGTATCCGGATCTATCGCTCTTCATTTTGACTGCGTGGAGAAGGTATAAATGTGTGATTTGGCGTGTTTGAGAGAGTAACATATGTTCGTTTTATTTTATTAAGAAATATGTTACTTTAACATAAGCAAAATCCTATAAAAGGTGTCCCAGAATATGTGGGTAATCTGTCGAAATCTAATGGAAAACCCAAAAATATTATTACAAGTTCCCATAAACTTTTTTCCTACGACGCTTCCCTACGGAGATGCAGGTACAGGGTGATCAGTTAAGGGTAGCGAGCGGGCATATCTCATAAGATATAGGTCGTATAGATTTGAGAAAAAAAAAAACACAATAAAAGTCGCCAAGAGAAATTTGTCTAATGAAAGTATATCGATGATATATATCATTTTCTAATTTACTGACCATTTCCCTACATTTTTTGTCTAAAACGTTTTGTTCTATCCATCAAAATAAAGCGGTGGGGGAAGTTCAATTGTTTTTTTAAACAAACCAAGATTTCTCCCGTTTCTTTTGACCGATTTTAGCAAACTTAGGCTCATATGAAAGAGCATAATTTGCACTACAAAACGCTTATTTGGTTTTGTATTTTTGACTTTTGCTGTCGCCGCTAGATGGCGTTAACTGAAATGGTAGCAAATTTTTTCCAAAAAAAAAAACAAATGTAATGGTATATTAATTTTTATATATTTTTAAAGAGGATAAATTTCTCTATAATTTAATGAAAAGAATTTATTATCTACCTTTTTTTGGACCGTTGATATTGACCAAAATATAATTTTATTACATTAAAAAATGGCACGCCACTGTTTTTTATCAAAACAAAAATCAGTTTTAATCGCTTATTAGTTGCTAACAAAAAGAACCTTTTGACTTTTTTTCGTTAGACAAACGGTTTTGGATTGAAAAAATAAAATAGGTGATAGATGATAATTATAAGGTAACAGTATGTAAAGCTATTTTATTTTTTTAATCCAAAACCGTTTGTCTAACGAAAAAAAAGTCAAGAGGTGCTTTTTGTTAGCAACTAATAAGCGATTACAAAACTGATTTTTATTTTGATAGAAAACAGTGGCGTGCCAAATTTCCTAGGTATTTATTGATTGAACGAAAACTTTTAATATATTCAATAAATCAAAATATGGTGTGAGTTGTGAATAACATTGGTTGTCATAGTAGTACCGTGAAAACAGATGTCAACCAGCAATTTTTCTGTCGGGCAAAGCACATTATAATTTTATACCGTATCTTATAAGGTCACAGGATTGTGAAAGATATTTTTTTTTTCTTCAGATAAATGAAATTTGTTAATAATTCTTATTTTTTTTTTTTTTTTAATATTACCAATTATTAAAGGTAGACTTTTTGAAACTTAGGTATGTTAGACAGTGCTTGTTGACTATTAAAGACGTGTATACGTGCGTTTGATGCTACTATGTAGAGGTCATCGAATCCGTGGGTTATATATCATTACCCACTGGTAATAAATAGGTGTTATTATCTATTCAAAATTAGTTAATAATAAGCATATTATTAAACAGTCGTAGAAAAAATATCTTACCTTCTGTATATCATTGAACTTCCTTGAATTATCTGTCATTTCTAAGGCTAAAAAATCGCCTCGATTTTCATTACGTATTTCTATCAATCCATCCGTTTCCCCGCACGCCATCGCATCCATCTAAAGCATTCTCAAAGGAGAATGCTAAAACATGACCGTCGAGCTTTTAGACTGAATTCGCTCAATTTTTCTATGTTATTCGGTTACGTTTGTATCCGGATCTATCGCTCTTCATTTTGACTGCGTGGAGAAGGTATAAATGTGTGATTTGGCGTGTTTGAGAGAGTAACATATGTTCGTTTTATTTTATTAAGAAATATGTTACTTTAACATAAGCAAAATCCTATACAAGGTGTCCCAGAATATGTGGGTAATCTGTCGGAATCTAATGGAAAACTCAAAAATATTATTACAAGTTCCCATAAACTTTTTCCTACGACGCTTCCCTACGGAGATGAGTAGGGTGATCAGTTAGGTAGGAGCGGCCATATCTCATAAGATATAGGTCGTATCGATTTGAGAAAAAAAAATCACAATAAAAGTCGCCAAGAGAAATTGCTCGAAATTATTTTCGAGTTTGTCAAACGTCCGCTAGAGGGCGTAACAACCAACACCAAGAAGAAAAATGGGATTTTTATAGAAATTTGTCTAATGAAAGTATATCGATGATATATATCATTTTCATATTTACTGACCATTTCCCTACATTTTTTGTCTAAAACGTTTTGTTCTATCCATCAAAATAAGGGTGGGGAGTTCAATTGTTTTTTTAAACAAACCAAGATTTCTCCCGTTTCTTTTGACCGATTTTAGCAAACTTAGGCTCATATGAAAGAGCCTAATTTGCACTACAAAACGCTTATTTGGTTTTGAATTTTTGACTTTTGCTGTCGCCGCTAGATGGCGTTAACTGAAATGGTAGCAAATTTTTTTCAAATAAAAACAAATGTATGGATATTAATTTTTATATATTTAAAAGAGGATAAATTTCTCTATAATTTAATGAAAAAATTTATTATCTACCTTTTGAACCGTTGATATTGACCAAAATATAATTTATTACATTAAAAAATGGCACGCCACTTTTTTATCAAAACAAAAATCAGTTTTGTAATCGCTTATTAGTTGCTAACAAAAAGAACCTTTTGACTTTTTTTCGTTAGACAAACGGTTTTGGATTGAAAAAATAAAATAGGTTTACATACTGTTTACAATGATAATTATAAGGTAGTATAGCTTAACAGTATGTAAAGCTATTTTATTTTTTTAATCTAATTTGTCTAACGAAAAAAAGTCAACAGGTGCTTTTTGTTAGCAACTAATAAGCGATTACAAAACTGATTTTTATTTTGATAAAAAACAGTGGCGTGCCATTTTTTAATGTAATAAAATTATATTTTGGTCAATCTCAACGGTTCAAAAAATGGTAAAAAGGTAGATAATAAATTCTTTTCATTAAATTATAGAGAAATTTATCCTCTTTAAAAATATATAAAAATTAATATACCATTACATGTGTTTTTTTTTTTTTAAATTTGCTACCATTTCACTTAACGCCATCTAGCGGCGACAGCAAAAGTCAAAAATTCAAAACCAAGTAAGCGTTTTGTAGTGCAAATTATGCTCTTTCATATGGGCCTAAGTTTGCTAAAATCGGTCAAAAGAATCGGGAGAAATCTTGTCTTGTTTAAAAAAACAATTGAACTTCCCCCACCGCTTTATTTTGATAGATAGAACAAAACGTTTTAGACAAAAAAATGTAGGGAAATGGTCAGTAAATATGAAAATGATATAATCGATATACTTTCTTTAGACAAAATTCTATAAAAATCCCATTTTTCTACTTGGTGTTGGTTGTCACGCCCTTTAGCGGACGTTTGACAAACTGGAAAATAATTTCCAGCAATTTCTCTTGGCGACTTTTATTAATATTTTTTTTTCTCAAATCTATACGACCAATATCTTATGAGATATGGCCGCTCGCTACCCTTAACTGATCACCCTGTACATAACGGACGATCCTTGAAATCATTTCTTTTTAATAACTTTTAAAATACTGGGCGTAATTTAATATTTTTTTTAATATGATGGTAACTGGATAAGTCTTCTTAAAAGGTTGAAATCATTAAATCATATTTGGCTTATTTAGTTTGCCAGGGACGGACTAGCTCTGACACAATAATAGCAATTTTTTTAACACCCTGTACGATAAAGACTCAACCACATTATTTTTGTAACTAAACTAAACTAAAAAAAAGGTATTCTAGATTGATATCGATAAAATCAACTGTTTACGAGAAATAAAATATTATGTTTGGTAATTCTTTTTACATTATACAGGGTGTTTTCTAATTGTACGTCAATATTTAAGGAGGTAATTTTGGGTCCATTTTAAGAAGAAAACTTTATATAAACGTATGTCCTAAACGTCTTAACTTTTGAGATACAGGGTGGTAAAATTTTTAAAAATAAATCATTTATTATTAATATCTGTAATACCACTTTAGATATTCAAATTAAATTTGGCGTACATGTACTACGTATCAAGAAGCATTTTTTAGTGTACCAAATTTTATTAAAATATCTAAAGTGGTATTACAGAGATTAATAATAAATAATTTATTTTTGAAAATTTTACCACCCTGTATCTCAAAAGTTAAGTTACAGTATGTCCACGGAAAAGGTGTTGAAGAGAAAAAACTTTTTTATTTTTGATTTTATCGAAAAAAGCTACTCTTGATAAAAAATTTTGCTACTTCTAAGAGTAAGATTGAGATAGAAAAATTTAACATATTTTATACGCGGTGTTCAGAAAATTGAAAAAACTTAAAATGGTACAAGAGTAAAGTACATTTATTTGAGAAGATATGGAAATAAGTTACTAGGAAAAGTTGTTCAAAATTAAAAGGTAGTCTCTAATACCAATTTTCGAAAAAATCGGCCTACTTTTATTTTTTGTGATTAAATTTATTTTAATATCAATTTAAATTTTTAATATTAATTTATTATCAAATTTTTTGCTGTTAAGCATTTAAAGCTGACGATACTGCGGCTAATGAATTATAAAAGCGAAGTGTCAATAAAGCTTGTCACTATCAACGCCTACTAGTGCAAAAATTTGCATGTCCACGGAAAAGGTGTTGAAGAGAAAAAACTTTTTTATTTTTGATTTTATCGAAAAAAGCTACAACTGATAAAAAATTTATTTTGCTACCTCTTAGAGTAAGATTGGGATAGAAACATTTAACATTTTTTATACGCGGTGTTCAGAAAATTGAAAAAACCTAAAATGGTACAAGAGTAAAGTGCATTTATTTGAGAAGATATGGAAATAAGTTACTAGGAAAAGTTGTTTATAATTAAAAGTTAGTCTCTAATACCAATTTTCGAAAAAATCGGCCTACTTTTATTTATTTGTGATTAAATATATTTTAATATCAATTTAAATTTTTAATATTACTTTTATCAAATTTTTTGCTGTTAAGTAAGCATTTAAAGCTGACGTTACTGCTTCTAATGAATTATAAAAGCTTGTTAATTTGGAATTAGATAATTAATATTAAAATAATTTTTATTAAAAATTAATAAAAGTAGGCTGATTTTTTTGAAAAATGGTATTAGGAACTATCTTTTACTTTTGAACAACTTTTCTTAGTAACTTATTTCCATATCTTCCTAAATAAATGCACTTTACTCTTGAACCATTTAAAGTTTTTTCAATTTTCTGAACACCGCGTATAAAATTTGTTAAATGTTTTTATCCCAATCTTACTCTAAGAAGAAGCAATTTTTTTTAAGAGTAGCTTTTTTTGATAAAATAAAAATAAAGAAGACGTATTGGTGTGTCCATGGAAAAGGCGTTGAATAGGAAAAACTTCTTTATTTTTAATTTTATCGAAAAAAGTTACTTGTGATAAAAAATTTTGCTACTTCTAAGAGTAAGATTAGGACAGAAACATTTAACACATTTTATACGCGGTGTTCAGAAAATTGAAAAAACTTAAAATGGTACAAGAGTAAAGTGCATTTATTTGCAAAGATATGGAAATAAGTTACTAGAAAAATTTGTTCAAACGTAAAAGGTAGTCTCTAATACCAATTTTTGAAAAAATCAGCCCACTTTTATTTATTTGTGATTAAAATTTTATTATCAATTAACTAATTCCAAATTTTTGCACTAGTAGGCGTTGATAGTGACAAGCTTTATTGACACTTCGCTTTTATAATTCATTAGCCGCAGTATCGTCAGCTTTAAATGCTTAACAGCAAAAAATTTGATAATAAATTAATATTAAAAATTTAAATTGATATTAAAATAAACTTAATCACAAAAAATAAAAGTAGGCCGATTTTTTCGAAAATTGGTATTAGAGACTATCTTTTAATTTTGAACAACTTTTCCTAGTAACTTATTTCCATATCTTCTCAAATAAATGTACTTTACTCTTGTACCATTTTAAGTTTTTTCAATTTTCTGAACACCGCGTATAAAATATGTTAATTTTTTCTATCTCAATCTTACTCTTAGAAGTAGCAAAATTTTTTATCAAGAGTAGCTTTTTTCGATAAAATCAAAAATAAAAGTTTTTTCTCTTCAACACCTTTTCCGTGAATACCTGAAGAATACCTTTTTTTAGTTTAAGGTTAAAGCTATCCAAAAATAATATTGTGGAGCCTTTATCATACAGGGTGTAAATAAAATTGTTATTGTGTTAGAGCTAGTCCGTCACTGGCAAACTAAATAGGCCAAATATGATTTAATGGGTTCATTTTAAGAAGACTTATCTAGTAACCATAATATCAAAAATAATATATTAAATTACGCCCAGTATTTTAGAAGTTATTTAAACAAAAACCAGCGGCGTTCGTTATGTACCTGTATCTCCGTAGGGGAGGGTCCCAGGAAAAAAGTTTATGGGAACTTGTCATAATATTTTTAGGGTTTCTATTAGATTCCGAGAGATTGCCCACATATTCTGGGACACCCTGTATTTTAGCGGCAATTGAGTTTTATGGGTATCCCCAAGCTTATATGGAATTACTTGATAGTGTTTTCTTGAAAGTGTTAGACAAAGTTATGGTTTCATTAACTCCAAAATCTTGGACTTCCAATGTCTTTATTATTAATTTATACACAACGTTTCGGTTAGTAATATCTCCAATCAACCCAATTAAAAAATAAAGATACCGGAACTCCAAGATTTTAGTGTTATCGAGACTCGCATTAATTAACTGAAAATTAATAATCTCGACACTGCAAGTGACATGATTAAAAGTTATTACCCAGTAAAACCAACTACTGCCTGTAAGAAAAATTGATCACATTTGACATCGTATTATAAGACATTGGCAAATAAAGAAACACAAACACAATAATATATTTTTCTTGGATTAAGTTTGACCCGCAGGGACTTACGCTATTCCAGTCATTTACAATAGATCAAACCAAAGAGAAAAAATATCTAGAATCATTGCAGCTGGCATTACGCTTTTAAAATAGAAACAAAATAATTAGATTGATACACGACCACGGTAGTGCGTCAGGTCAAGTTCCGGACTGACGCAAGCAGTGTGTATATCACACGAAACGTTTTAGCGTGTTTTTTGGTTTATCATAACTTCGTTATCGTTTCACATAAAAGTATGATATTTTGTATATAAATTCACATAAGAATTTTAATAACCTATGAAAAAAATTAGTTGTGTTGGCTGGTTTCTAAGAGATTCGATTTTCAAAAACATCCATTTTACTACTTACTGACTAACCGACTCATTAACTTAACATGTAAGTTGGTTATAGGGCACAAGTAAAAGAGAAATTCTGAAAACTGCACATTTTTGCTAGGAAAGCCCTGAACCAGGGTTCGAATATCGTATATTTAGAGGGTATTTTAGAAGTTTGTAATTGTCTTAGAATTTAAAATGCAGGCAGGATTTTCTTAACTAAACAAAGAAAATTGCTTCATTTTACCCATCAGACCCAGACCAAGGCACGATTTCAGGGACATTAAAGTAAGCAAATTTCGTACTTCATATTCAATCTAAAGGTTAGGTCCTGCCTACAGAGCAAGGTATATTGAGAAAAATAGCATGAGATCATCCCGATTTTTTTTTCTTTTATTAAAATCAGAAGAAAGGGATAAGATCACACCAAAAACTCATATAAAAATAAGGGCCAAGTTTCTATTCAAAAATATCGGCCTCTTAATGTATTGAGATCTTAAATAAGCCAAGTTCTGTCTACAATTTTGATTCACTCTTTTTTGGTTTGGCAAATTTTTTACTAAATTGTCTATTAATGGAAAGAAAATATTTTTTCCTACGAGCGTGCGGAAAAGTTTATTCTTCCGCACGCATTTAAGTGCGCCAAGTTGCACTTTTTTGCACGGCGTGCGGAAAAGGTCAACTTTTCTGCACGTGCCGGAAAAGTAAAACTACTCTAAAGTCTTACAGGTAAGCAAGATTTATATGTATTTTAGTAATTGTAGGCTATTTCATGCAATATACGAAGCCATTGCAAGTTTTAGTTTATTCTCTTTTTTGTTTGTTACTTCGTAATTTTCAATATTTCAACTAAAACACAAAAAAAAAACATTTATTTAAATACCCTGTATAAAAATAATAAATGATTATGACAAATCAAGCAACAATATGTAATCTTGGTGATTTTAACACATGTCAGATTTTTTCTTCGTTTCCATATGAACAAGCAATTGCACAAATGAATTTCAATACAATCAAGCATTTTTAATGAAAAGGCGTCATCGTTTCTTTTTTTAATGAAATAAGAATCCGACAAAAATAATTACTTAAAATGAGTAGTTCCGATGAGGAGCTACCAGATTCTATCCTGGATGCGTAAGTTTGAATTTATTACCAGCAGAATCTCGTGAAAAATTTGACAATTAATATAGTCATTTCGAAAACTGGTGCTCCAGCAAGGGGACAAAAAGTATTAAAGAAGAAGTGTTCTTGGTCTATTTTGCGGATTTGCAAAAAACATATAAACCTAACACTTTATGGAGTAAGTACTCTATGTTAAAATGTGTCCTCAAAGTGAAAAGGAACTTTGATTTAAGTTCATATTTCAACCTAACATCACTACTTAAACACCAAAACGTGGGATACCGACCAAAAAAATAAAAAATTTTCAGCAAAGAAGAAGATTCAAGATTCATGATAATATTTACCTCCTAATAAAAGTTGCTACAATTTTTGGATTAGCCGGTGCTTGTAGGAAAGATGAACTTACAAAAATAATGATTGATGACATATAGGATAATGAAAATTTGATAGTGGTGAAAATTCCTGACAGTAAAAATAACACTTCCAGAATCTTTGTAGTGTCCGATGAAACAAATAACGGACTTTATCTGCAATTGTACCGTAAATATGCAAATTTGCGAAAACCACATACTTCACACAGACGTTTTTTTGTCCAGTATAAACAAGGAGCATGCAGTACGCAATGTGTGGAAATAAATTCATTAGGTAAAATGCCTTCAGAAATTGGTGCATACCTAAAATTAAAAAATCCAGAAGAGTACACTGGACATAGTTTTCGTCGATCCTCTGCGACTATGTTAGCAGATTTTGGTGAAGGAATTACCAATGTCAAGCGACTTGGGGACTGAGAATCAACGGCTGTAGCTGAGAGCTACATTGATGAATCCACAAATCAGAAAAAGGATATGTCGAATAAAATATTGACCATGAACAACTCCCCTCCTGAACTAAGTCAACCTTCATCAAGCCGTACAATTAGCGCTTCCATAAGCCACCCTCTAAATGAAATTACAGGTTCTGCAATTAATTTACAATATGCTAATAACTGTTCTTTTGTTGTAAATGTTATCAACAAATAATTCCCATTTATAAATATATTGTAGTAGTTCTTTCAGATTAAACATAATTTAAAAAATAATCATTGCTTTAATATTGGTATTATCTGACGCTCGTAGGAAAAATTTTGTTTCTAACGCTTGCGCAAAGTGACTTTTCCGCACTTGACTGCTTGCCCGAACTTCGCTTCGCGTCGTTCGGGCAACGGCAGTCGCATGCGGAAAAGTATCAGTTCCAAAAACTACTGAACCAATCGTTTTAAAAAATTGAACATATATTCTAAACACAAATAACTAAAAGGGGCGTCCAGTTTTTTTTATTATTTTTCGATTAGTATCAATCTTGCAATAACAAATAGGTCGATTTTATTGTCAAAAAATCGACATTTTAACTTCAAAATGATTCATGAAATTTAACAATTGATAAAACAAAAAACTCGGCGTTAATTGAGGCAGACACTAAAAACTAATTAAAACAGAACTGCGATTAATCCGTTATTTCCTTATATCTTTGTGCCAATTTTTTCTAAAATATTCTTTAAATATTGTATTATAATATACTTATTTTCAAAATAAATCTTTAATTACAAAATGTTATAAAAAATTCTTTAAAATATGCCTTTTTTGACCAAACAAACTTTACCCCTTTCCTTAACTAAAATATACATTAATAATAATGCTTGTACAATAACGACAGTGTCTTACTTTTTTTGTCAAATACTTTTTTGAAGAAAAACAATATAAACCCAGAGCCGAAAAAAGACCAAAAATTACTATACCTACTCCAAGTCTTTATTTTCATTGGACAGCTTTAGCCAATATACTTTTTGCCAGATATAAATTGACCACATCTATAAACTGGAATTTATTTATTTTTGCTGTTAATCCGCGTGGTCGGTGACATATCGTCTGTCTTTTGTTTCTTAATTAAAGGACACTGGCTATCGTCAAACGTCTTGGTAATAGATTTGTGAGATATTGCTGGAATTTTCGGAATGATTTGGGGGAAAATGGGTATTCTTTACCGGTTTAAAATTGTTTTTGTTGATTCAAAATGTAAATTATTTAATTATATACTCAATCCCACCAAAACATTGTCTCACCAATACTCCAAGTTATTTATAATGATGTAGGACACCCTTGTCCAGATATTAAAATACACGCTTCATTAGTTGATCTGTTAAATACACAGGTCCACAAAAAAAGTTGTGTGTGCTGGTGGTCGGACTAAGATTTTCTGGCGTTTTTTTCCCTGAGCACAAATCTTAAGTTAAAATTGTGGGTCAAACAGCAAAAATTTGATACAAACCCAAAAAACCGATAACAATTACGATTTTGGTTTTTTATTCTGTTTAATATTATCATCCTACGGTTTTTACTTGTTTCTCTCTTTGTAATATCCAACCGTAATTTGCAAATACATTGATTCGCAACTTATTGTATTTTCTATTGAATTTGCGGTAGGCTCTAGGTGAAACATTGTAACAAATTTAATTCTAAAAAAAATTCGGTGTAGTTTCACAAATTTTTATTCAGATAGATCTGACACGTGCTTTGGTTTCGACCATTTTCAAAGATCTTTTAAGAAGAATGAGCTTAAAAATAAAATAAAATACTTAAACTTACATCTGTGCCATCTGTGTAAGTTTAAGATAATTTTATTTTATTTTTGAGCTCATTCTTCTTAAAAAGATCTTTGAAAATGGTCGTGAGACCGAAACACTCGTCAGATCTAGTTGAATAAAAATTTGTGAAACTTTACACCGAGTGTTTTATTTTAAATTAAATTTATTGTATTTTGTTTAAGTCTCACATTGAAGACATTTTGTCTTTGACAAAAAAAAATAAGGAATCGGTACCTCGATCGGTACATTTACCGGCAAAAACCTACTACCACGTAATGTTTGGATAACGACTATAGGTTTGTTCCAACAAGAAATCCGGTATCGTTTCGAAATCGTTTTTGAACTGTTTTTTGGTGCGCTTAGACGCATGCGCAGCCTTAAAATAGTTTCGTGACGGTACGAAAAGTACAAACGTTGGATCGCTTTGCGGATCGTTTTTGGGACTGTCAAATCAAAAGTTTTTGAATTTTTTGTTTTAAAAATATTACCCTACTTTTCTACTTATTATTTTTGTGATCAAAGTTAGCAAATATCACTCATAATATCGTCACTCATCTTTAAAGATAATTAAATTTAATGATGTGCTTAGAGGTGTAAAAGTAATGTTTTTGAATAATTAAAAAAAGCGAGGAAATAGAAAATGCTAAAGCACGTTGCACGCTATTCGCTAAATAAAGTTAGGATTATGCAGAAAAATTAAATTAAGTTAAAATAAGTTAAAGTCACACAAGAAAAGATAAACATTATGTGATCAAATGGTTTTAATTATACACATTAATTAAAAATTGAGTTAAGTTAAAAAGATAAACAACTTTTAACTTTCTTAACTTATAAACATCATAAAATAGGCTCACAGAAACTCGTCTTTCCCATGCGTTATAAAAATGTAACAAAATTATATATTTTTTAGACAAATATTTATTTAAGAAGTTAACAAATTACCGGACAGCTGCCAGAGTGCACCAATAAAAAGAAATCACGAAAACCTTATTAACAGTGATGCTAACTTTTTTTTTGTTATTTTTAAACTGACTGGCAGGTTTTCACACAAATGTCTTAATCTATAATAACTTAATTTTTGTTAACTTAAATTAACTTAAGTTTTCTGCATAATCCTACCTTAACAGTAAACATATGAAGATGAAATATGAAACAATAAACATGAAACAGCTGTTAAAAATCAAAAATCCAGTGCCAAGATGTTCAATGCGCAAGTCAACCCAAACAGTTTTCCATTCAGGCCATGTATCAGAATTACCGTTCTGAAACCGTAACTAAACGATCCCAAGTTTTGTTGGTGCACAAACAGGATCGTCCGATAACCGTCACGTCTCTGTTGGAACGCACTTTAATCACTGCGCATGAGCGTGATCGTTCGGTGGCGGTTTTTCGACGTGCTGGAACAAACCTTATATAAACTATAAGAAATACAAAAAATTTATAAAACAAAAAATAAAGGTTTTTAAATTGTCTGTATAAAAAGTTACATACACATTTTTGATAAAATAAATAATAAGGCAGAGAAAATTGTAATTTTAACAAAAAAATTTCAGTTCAACATAGGATTTTTTTGTTGATGTGATTTTTGGAGTTTTTTTTAATTGTAAATTATTTATTTTATTCTTTTGAAACCCAAATCCCCAAAAATATTGCATTTAGATAAAAAGGTTTTATACCTTAAATTAAAGGTCTTGTAAAAATACAATTTTTATATTCTTTAAAGTTTCGTAAATTTTTTGTAGTTC
This sequence comes from Listronotus oregonensis, assembly GCA_019359885.1. NCBI lineage: Eukaryota > Metazoa > Arthropoda > Insecta > Coleoptera > Curculionidae > Listronotus > Listronotus oregonensis. The sequence continues at coordinate 3,577 of JAHBCN010016821.1, read as the reverse complement.
TTGAGATATACCAAAGAATATTATAGTTCCACTATAGAAAAACCATCCAGTGTTAAAATTTTGAATCTCCTATGGAAGCAGACTTTTCGAGCCTGCTTCCATCGAGCCAGAACGCGACCGGGCGCCTGACCGCGTTGCAAATTGTTTGCCGTTGGGCTGGCTGCTAGGCTAGCTCCGTCCACTATGAGTTTTAAAAATATTATAATATATTTTGTTTTGTGACCGCCGTCGCGCACTCTCGCAGTATCGATGTACACCGCGCGGGAATCGACGGACTTAATACTGTTTAATAATATGGCTTCGAATGCTGGCAATTTATGCCAATATTATGATTGCAGACGAAGTAGAAGAACGGAAAATGTTCGATTATTCAGATTTCCCTATAAAAATCAAGCCATTTTATGCCATTAAATGCTTTTAAGCTTAGTTTTAAAATAAAAATTAATATTTCAATATCAAATATTTATTTCTTCTACCGGGTGGCCGGGTGGTGCATCGCCAAGCTGGCCATTGGAAATCTCATGTTAATTAACACTTCCAAATATTATGGTTTTCCTGTACAGGGTAGCCCACCGTACACGCGTCGGTCTAAGCTATGCACTTTTTTGCTTTTTAAATAAATGTAAAATCATAAAGAGCACATTTTAAAATTAACAAGCAAAAAGCGTTTAAAACACATTTTTTAAAAAAATTTTTAAAAATATTCCATAGCGAACCAAAAAAAAAAAAAGGTTTAATGAACTTTTTTTGTGGTAGGTTTTTAAAAATGAAGGAACAAAAACTTATTTTTGCGGACTTTGAAAAAACGTTTTTAAACGTTTTCGAAGATTTTTAAAATATCAAAAAAAAAATCGTTTAAAAACGTCTCTTTTAAAATCATTTTATAAACATTTTGGTACGGATCTAAAAAACGTTTAATGGACGTTTTTTTGTAGAATTTAGACCAGCCACTTTAACTTTTCTAAAAACGCCCTTTGACTTTTTTTTAAAAACATATTTTTGCGTAAACTTTTTTTATACAAAAGTTATAAGTTTTTTTATAAATAAGGTCATTTAAATCGCATATTTTAACCCTTAAGTGCTGACCTCCAATTTTAGAACATAAGCACTGATGTGGCGTCTACGGGACTACGAAAAAACTTTGTTTCTTTTTTGAAAAAGTTAAAAAATAGTTAATAAAAATTAGTGATATATATTTAGTACATACCTTAAGATAAGAAAAATGCACTAAACAAAATAAAAGGAAAGGGGAAAAAAAGGTTTTGGAAAATAAATATCAAAAAATTTTCATTTTAAAAAGCTAGTAGTCTGTGGGACGACCCTCAAGGTAGGTAGGTAGGTTTAAAGTGAGTAGGTATAACACCTTTCACCCTTAAGGTACTTAAGGGTTAAATGCAACACCCTGTGTTGAACTAGCTAATTAAATTTATAATTTAATTTCTATCAATCAGTAGATGGGTTCCCTATCTAAATGTAATAGTTTTCCTGGTACCCAGACTTTTTATTGGTTTGACCATGAAAAAACAAAATTTTAGATTTTTTATTTTTTATAAAAAAAAAACTTTTATTAGCAAAGAATGTAGTTTTTTGCTGTTTGATAAGTCAAATATATTATTTTTAATTGTTGGAAAAAAATTTTGAATATTAAAAGCAAACTTATTATTGTATTTTAAGAAAAAGTAATTGTAGTGTTTATTTAGGGCGGTAGGTTAATCAACGAATAACATTATTAAAAGATGCACAAAATTTGCCAATTTTTTTAAATGCATAGAGTTGATTGTTTTTAAATTTAGGAGCACTCGTGGAGTTATGGCAACAGCAGGCTTTATCACTCTATAGCGACCTAAAAAATTGGAATTTTGGTTATTTATGGTCAAACCCAAGGGAGAAAAGATAGACAAAGATAGAATGCATTTTTTCTGCCAACTAACTAATGCTTGTTACGTTACGTTACGTTACCAGAAGTCCCTCAAAAAGAATTTTGTGCAACCAGTGAGCTTGGTGCGGCGCCGAATATTTGGGTGACGTCACAAACCGGCAGAATTTTTTTTCCCTGAGCCGGCCATCCTTTGTATTTGAAAATTTTAGGTCAAACCAATAAAAAGTCTATATAGCATCAAAAAAGTGATTTAAATTAGGTACAGGAAACCCAAATACAGATTGATAGACAATTAAATTTGGAATTTAATTAGCTACTTAAAAACAGGATTTTCTATATAAAATAAGCGAGTTAAACGGCCCTATTTGTAAGTGAATTTAAAAATATTTTTCTGCTACCCAGAACAATACTAATATACAGGGTGGTCCATTTAAAGTTTAAAATCTAATATACGAAAAACGGCTTTGGTTGAGGGACCTTTTTTAACAGCATACGTAACTTTGTAACTCTTTTCAGTTTTTGGGGGTGGGTGGTAACTTTTAAATGGTAAATGGAAAAGTGTAGTTCTTCCCAGATTCATAATCCCCAAAAAATCTACTTTTAGTACAGGCAATGAGGCAATTTGACTAGGATTTTTTTTTTTTTCTACATGGATTTTTCTGAAATTTTCACAGAAGGTAGGGAAAAAGCCCAAGGATCAAAGTTTATATCATGCCGAGGTGTGCTTTATCCGGGGGGGTTGCCACCAGAGCTGTCAAAGTACTTTAAATAGTACTTCAAGTACAAGTACCAAGTTTTTGATTTTTAAAAATTACTTTAAGTACAAGTACCAAGTATTCATTAAAATGTACTTGCATTTTCAAGAAAATTAAAAAAGTATTAAGTACCCCCAATATTTTACTTGAAGTTAATCCAAGTACTTGATAAACCAAAGTACTTGAAGTAAAACAAAGTACTTGAAGTACACCAAAGTACTTGAAGTAAACCAAAGTATTTGAAGTAATTAAAAGTACTTCAAGTAAAACAAATTATACTTGAGTAGTATTTTTTGTAAGGAAGTTAGAGGGTTTATTCCTCAAAACGGGGTTTGCCAATATTGGAAAGTAGGCCAGTCGGTAAAAATTATAGTTAAGAAAACAAGTAGAGTTGCTAAGTGTCCCGTTTTAAGTTGGGATCTTATGCATCCGATGTCCGAAATAATGTAAATTTCGTAGGGAAATTTTGGCAATGGCCTACAATGCCGTACACGGGTGAGCGCTTGGGCCTTAAACTATTATAGGAATATTGGTTTTTCCCAAATGGGTTTTTCTGTGGTTGCAACGGTTGGCGTTGGACCCTTTTCATCTGATACATCTATCAAAAGCTGTGTTTTCATAACTTCCCAAATTTTTATGTCGTTTCCATTTACTAGTGGAAATTTTGTTTAAGTTGCCTATTAAAATACAGAAGTTTTGTTCAAATGAAGGTAATAATGAACGTATTCACAATCGAAATAGTTGAGGAACCGCTCCATCAAACGTCAAATCGCACCAATAGAATATTCTTTTAACTGTCATGTTTTTGACATGTTCGGGAGTGATTTGGAAACTGTTTCGTATCCTGAATGCGTTTGATAATAAAATTGTCATGAAAAATGGCTTTTAAAATCATTATTAAATATAACAAATTGGGCATCAAAAAAGGGTTTTTCATTTTACA
>JAHBCN010016820.1:0-18995 GCA_019359885.1 Listronotus oregonensis | reverse complement strand
TATTGCTTAGACTATACTTTAAAACTCCGGTAGCAGTGGTCAGAGTTTGGGCTCGCCCCCCCGGCGATCGGTTCATTCCCAGAGCCGGAGAGACATTTTTTGATAGTTTTTTAAAATAACGTCCGTGGTGGCACTGGTTTTTAAAAAGGTGCTGTGAAATGCAACATTTGCATTTTCAGTGCTTGGACAACTTGACGGAACAACTGGGAAGAAATGGGTTAAACCCCCGGAAAACCCGGCACTCACGGTGCTTTGGATTAGGTTTATATATGATACAGGGTGCCACAGAGAGAGTGAAAAATTATGGCAAAGTGTTTTTTGTCCAACCCCCCCAACTTTGAAAATTTCCCAAGACTTCCGGAGTTTCCGAAAAAAAAAATTTCTATTTCTTTTTTTTCTGACGTTAAAAAAAGAGAGGGGGAAAAAAAAACCCCCTTTTTTCCCCCGGCCACTTTTTAAGCTCTACAAAACCCCGTTGAGAGATTTTCCGCACGCCCCATTCCCTTTTCCCTTTTTAAACCCCCAAAAAAATTTTTTAAAAAAAGGGGCACTCAATTGTTTATTGCTTTTTTTTGAAGATTAAAACCCCAATTACAATGATGTATAACACTTAATATTTTTCTGTTAAAACTTTTTTCCCAAAAAAGACAAAAAGTTAGACAAGGAACGAAATCATTTCTTGGGGGGGCGTTCCATATTTGTTAATAAACTTAAGTGTATACTTTTTTGAAATTGGGATAAATAGGGGTTTAAAAAAACTAAAAAAAAAACCCAGGTCCTTTTTAAAAAAAAATAAAATTATGAGGGTTTAAAAAAAAAACGTCGTAGGGAAAACCCCAAAGCTTTTTGAAAGCAAAAAATGGCCATGGGAAATTTTTTTTTTCCCCTATCTTTTTTAAATAACGTCAAAAAAAATAAAAAAAATAGAAAAATTTTTTTTTTTCCCGGGAATATCCCCCGGGTACTAAAAATTTTTCACTTTTTTTAAATGGACATGGTTGGTTTGAAAAAAAACCCCAACCCCTAATTTCCCACTTCGTATCTTTACGGTTTCGAGACCCCCCTGCATGCATAAATTTTGGACCCATATAATCTGTAGGATATAATATACATATATAATAACCTTCGTGAGCGTCATAAAAAAAAAAAAACGAAAACCCCCTTTTTTTTTTTAAAGTTAGTTAAATAGACTTTTAAATCCTAATGAGCTCCATAAACTGTAATGGTGGGGGGAAAACCAAAACAGAAAGTGTTTTTAATTACGGAAAATAATTATTTTAACGGAGCTTTTAAAGGGTATCCTGGCTATTAAGATAAGGGCTAAGGACCTAATTTAATTAGCTATATCCTTTTAAAGGACGATTTTGATGGAATTTAGAGACATTTTAGAGCGTCTGAATTATTCATCCTTAGTACGTACTAAAAAAGTTATGGAATTGTAAACAGCGACCCAAATTTGGCTTTGGCATTAAAGGATAACGAAGTGAACCTCTTTTCGAAATTCCGATTGCGAGTTCACAATTTCTCTCTTCGGAGACATAACTTGCGGGCAGTAGATGAGAGATATTCAGTTTGATATAATAATTCTAGGAAGTTGATAGGTATAATACCAGGTTCTTCAAACAGGGTTCAATTATTGTGGGTAGTAGCATTGTATTGTAATAAACAGGGTCGCTCAACTCCTGGTGTGCCTCCTTCACTTCGACCTAAAGAGATCTTTTGTGAATACCCTTCGTTGTTTGGTGCCCGGTAATTCTATACCTTTAGCAAGTTCAGAGGTTATTGCGGTGCATGAACTAATATCTCTAGGAGTAGGATATGCCCTTCGAGGTATTTAAGCCGTTGTCGGGTCAGTTCTCTGCATTCACAGAGAATGTGTTCCACATGGATTTCGTTTGCCTCATTGACAAAACCGACATTGTTCATCCTCAATTTTCCCATTTTTGAACTGATGCACTCCCAGGAGTATGTCCTGTCAAGAGTGGTGAAAGCAGTTTTAAGTTCATTTTTGAAGTTCCAGTAGCCTGCTTTGTGTACTTAGGTGAATGCAGAATAAATCTTTTCGCCTGCCTTTGTACTGGGATGTTGTTCCAGTAAGTCTCTTTTTGACTTTTTTCCCATGTCCTGAGTTCCTCGTAGAGGTGGCCTCCTAGTGGTGCCACAGAAAGGCTCAGGTCCTTAGAATGGTCTCTGTGCTCCTTTGTAGCTAGTTGAGTGTGATTTCAGCTGCCCTCCCACTCCCTTCATGTCCCTGGTACCCACTCCAGAGTAACTCTGTTGTGTTTGGCCAGTTGGTTTATTGATTGTCGGCATTCCCAGGCCAGCTTTGAGTTAAAGAGCATGAGTCAATGCCTTCAAAGCAGCCTGGCTGTCAAACTCAAAATATATAGTTGTTTTCTCATGGGGCTTTTTGGCACATTCAGAAATGCAAATATCAATTGTCGATTTCAACTTGGAAGATGGGAGGGGCCTTGCCGAGACCTTGCTAGTCTGCATCTAGGTCCAAAGACACAGCTCCAACCCCTTGAACTTGCATCTTAGATCCATCAGTGTACCAGACAAGTGAGCCTTTTTCATGCTTTGGTTCCTTCACACTCATAGTTTGGCGGTCTTGAATAACCATTTCAAAGAGCTGGAAGTCCCACTATAGGCATTATGTCCGTGGGTTTGGTCCAGAGCTTCAATCTTGATTTTCTAAAATTTTAAGGTGGCCAGTCAAGGTCTCCTGATTTTATACTTTGTGTCTGGATTACTCTGGAGGCACTCAGTATCGCCTCCTCTTTATGTGCAGGTGCAGGGAAGGAGGTTCAACATTGTCTCCAGAGCTGCCGTTGGGCAAGATTTCATTGCTCCAATAACTCCCAGACAGAGCAAGTCTCTGCAGTTTCAGAAACTTTCCTTGTGTAGTTTTTCCTCTGTTTTGGCCACCAGACCAGTGAGGCATAAGTAACTATAGGTATTACAACATAATGTATGACCAGTAGATCATTTTGGGTTTTAGACCCCATGTTTTTTGTTGCGGCGCTGTAGTGCAATTAAATGAACGCGATAGTCCTTTTTATTTGCGAGTTCCAATTGAGTTTCTGGTCAAGGACAATTCCCAGATATTTTACTTCTTTAGAAAGTTTAGTCATGTCTTTGTTTAACATAGGAGCTATAAGCCTTGTTTTCCTCCTTTTTGTAAGCATTATTATAATTGTTTTATTTGGATTGACATTTATTGTTTCCGTTGAGCACCAGTTCTAACTGGGGTTGGGCTGCTTGCATGCGAGCAGATAATATGCCATCATGCCTGCCTGATGGTGATTACGAGGTCGTCTGCATGGCCTTGTACATCAGAAATCTTCCTGTGTTGGTGCTTAGTCTCCCAAACTAAATCTTGGTCAAATTTTGACTTTTCTGCCAATTTTTGTAAATTGTTTTTTAACCTTTTTTAAAACTTTTAATTACTAAAATTTAAACAAGGGAAAAAGAAAATATTTATATTTTAAAAAAATAACAAATTATTAAATTTATCTAACAATTTAATAAATTTAAACAAACTTAAAATCCTTCCAAACAAATTTAATTTTTAAATTTTTGGCCCCCTTTTTTTTAAAAACAAGTTTACCCTTTCCCGGCTCGAATGGAAAAACCCCGGGGATGGGTTTTCCTCGTAACTCATTCCACCCCTTCAAAATTTGATCCTTAAGTTCGTTTACATTTTGCGGCCTAAACTCATTTTCCCTATTTATTTTTTTAACTAATAATTCCCAAACTTTTTCCCAAACTTTTGCGGGCCACGGAAAAACCCTGATTCGCTGCTCGTCCATCCATTCATCGACTTGCCAGGCGTATAAACCCGGGCCACACAAAAATTTCTGTCCGGAAATCGACCCAGTACAGAAGGAAGATGATATTCTAAAATAAATCTATATATACCGCATTTGAACCTTCCTTCGATAAAATAACTACATCAAGCCCTTTTCATTAAATTTTACCCCAAACATTTAAAAAATTTTCGCCCTTTTATTGGGGTTTCCATTGAATTTTTTAATAAAAAAAAATTGTTTTTTTGGGGGCCTGTATACCTTAATAACCCTTTTTGAATTGAAAACTTTTCCAAAGGTTTTTTGTTTTTAAAAATTTTTTTCAAAAAATCTAAGGGTTTTTAAAGTAGAAGAAACCGTAAGGTTTTGTAACTTTTTTTGTTAAAGGGGTTTTTTAAAGGGGCCCGTTCCGGCCTCAACCCACCGAAAAGTATTTTGATTGGAAAGAACTTTTCCCCCAAATTTTTCCCGGTTTTCAATTTTTTATTTTTATTTCGAAAATTCAATGTGATGTTCTAAAATTTGAAGAAATTTCTAGGGAAATGGGAGATTCAAATGGTGTTTTGGCAGGTATAAACCTTGGCTTGGATTTAGGATATAAAAAGTTTTTAAGGGTGCTAGTTAAAAAGTCGGGAAATAAATAATCTTGGGATCAAATTTGTAAATTTAAAATGGCGTATTCAAAATGGCGGATTTTGGCATTTATAAACCTATTTGTTTCAAATTAGAAATATGAGGAATTAATTCCTTTTGTAATCGGATCCTTCCAAAGAGAACTCGATATCGGATCATTTTAAAATTGTTTAACCAACCCAGATCACAGATCCTATTTTTAAAAAGCAATCGATTTCAGTGTTTCCAAGAAGATTTGATTTTTACCTAGTCTTACTCATAGTGATGAATCGCTTTAAATATTCCTAAGAAAGTCGTATTTAAATGGGTTTTTATATATAATTAATACAACAAAAAGCAGAAGAACCTTTGTTAAAGACGATCCTCAAAAGCACTGTTGTGCGAAAACTGCCTTGCATGACATGAACCACTAAATATCGACAGTGTCCATATAACGCAAACTATCGTACCGCTTTATCTGACTTGTGTGTCTTGTTTTTTTCTTAAAGAGAAGCAGAAGGTTTTTATCAGTAGGTCAATTGATTTTTGTCATATTACCATATCTTAATTTTAAAAATGGTTGTCGTTAAAATTGAGTACTTGCCGATATGCTACTTATATAAAGATTATTTTTTGTGGTTAGTTGTGGTTATCAATATTTATTTCCATAAATTTTTTATTTTAGGGGAAAAGTTAAAAATAAGGGGGTTTTCTTGAGTGGCAGTGGATTGATCGAAAAACTCTGGAATAGAAAATAATTTTACATTTTATGCCTTTTTGCCTATAATTTTTGTATGTTTAGTTTTTCACTATAATGGACGATTTCGAAGATATCGAGCTTTGTCACAGTATTGAGCCCCCTTGTATCTGCAGATTGTTTATAAAGTATTTCTACAAACTTTGTACGGCAAATGTTTAACCAATTTAAAGGTAAAAAGTTTATATAAACTGAAAAGGTTTTTAAATAACTTTTTTTAATCAGAAAGCAATGTTTACATATCACAATTATTTTCAAATAAATTTCACATCTGGTTAAAATTAAAAGTTTTTTTTTCTGTTCACACAGTACACAGTTTTGTATTTGCTTTATTTTAATACGCTTCTTCAAAAAAATATAATTTTTAGCCCTAAAATCTATATGCCACTAAATGTATAAAAGAAGGTTGTGTCTTAATTTAACCAAAAATATAGCGCTATAAAGGGGTGGATTTACGCAAAGGCTGAGTAGGCTAAAGCCTAGGGCGGCAAATTTACGATTAATTTTTAAAAAAATGTAATCGTTAATTAATATATATATATATATATATATATATATATATATATATATATATATATATATATATATATATATATATATATATATATATATATATATATATATATATATATATATATATATATATATATATATATATATATATATATATATATATATATATATATATTGCCCACACAATAGATATTTGTCAGGCAACCTATTAATGGTTGGGTTTTCCACTGAGGTTTGTAATTTAAATTTTATTGCGGTTAAGAAATCAACGAATTATTGTGAAACGTACCATACCTTGTTACCATTCGTACATATACTAAGATGACTAATTATTGTAGTTAGGTTATATTTTTTGTTTTTTTTGGAACAGGGCAAAAAATATCGGCCTTCTACCACAATATTCAAAACAAGGTTTCCAAAATGAAGGAAACTAAATGTCACACATACCCGAACATATTCCCCATTTCCGTTTTCACGTCTCCGACTCAGATATGGCCCCATAGTAGAAAAGAGTTATCTCTTTCCTTTAGAGTTTTCGAGCGCCCCTTAAATCACGTGATATTCGATATAAAAGCGGGATCAAACGACTCCGATATCAAGGTGTAGATATGGAGCTTTATTGTACGGCCTTATAGGAATATTTTTTCGATAGATTTGCTTGTCGACGTACTAGGCGATAGACGAATACTTTAGTTCCAACAAAAATGTATTAAGGAAGTAAAGAAAAAAATTTAAACGATGCACATTTTTACTCGAAACTCCTTGAGACAGAGGCGATAATATCGTATATTTGAGGGGTAGTCTTGGGCGTAATCGTTCACCATAAGGAGCGCTCAGTTTAGTTCAAAATCCTATTGCAAACTAGTTCTTTTTTAGTTCGCTAGTTCTTTTGCACGACTCATAATGCGAAGCATTAGAGAGTGCTCTACGATCGAAAAAACATTTTTTTTTATTTTTAATATTTCAAGAGGCCTTAATATGGCTTTAAGCTTCTTTAGGCCCCTGATTTAACTACGGAATTAAAGCTTCATCATTACTAAAATATATGCACATAGTGCTGTGAATAGGATTTTGTAAAAAACTCTCGGGTGCGGTTGTTTTGATGTGAGGTTATGAGCTAATTTAATGAACTAGAAGTGGGATCATCGGCGAACTAGTTCGCGTAGTTCACCTAAAAGAGCGCTCTTTCCACCTAGTTCGTTCGCGAACTACCCAAGACTATTGAGAGGTATTTTAGAAGTTTGTAATCTGCTTTATCCTGAGTTTCTGAGGTCATAATTATGTTAAAATTTGAAATGCAGTCAGTATTTGATTAAATTATTTTTATTATACTTACCTGAAAATACTACATTTTCAACTGTGTATAAAATACAGTAAATATGACATTTTCAGAACAGCGCACAAAATTGTTTTTCCCGATCTCTCTTTCCGTGCGCTTATACAAAAATCCATCCGTGGAAACTGTTCATAGCAACGATTTATTTATTAATATATTTTATTTTCTGTCAGTGAAATTTATGCATTTTCAAAAATTGAATTCAGATTTGAAGAAAATCCGATATCGATATTATTTACAAGCGCAGAAGTGAGTGCAGATTTATTATCAGTGAAATCCAGGTTGAGATATGAACATAAATATCACATTTACCGAAGGACTAGAAAAATCAAATTGTGAGAGCATATTCTCTAGTTTATTTTAAAGCCAAATCTATGAAGTCATTCACCTTATGGAGTCGATTCTGTTAAAGAGTTGTTTGGCAATAAAAGAAATACTCACAACCAATATCCAAAACTATCGCTTTTTTGAAACGACAAGCTGTCAGATATGTAAAAAAACCAAGGTCCTTTACATCAGAACAAGAACCAAATTTTATGTAGCTTCAGATGGACAATATCTATTAGCAAAAGTAATTTTAGTGTCTTGCATCTTCGGCGCATGCCGCAGAGATGATTTAATTACGTCTTGAGTAGACGATGTGGAAGATACGGCGTTTCTTTCTTGTTCTTACGAGTGAAACTCACAGGTCAAGTTTTTCATGTTTGTACCTTTCCGTAAAAATATGGAAAGTAGAAGATTATTTGTGGTTTAATGGATTAATGGAATATGTCACGCGCGCACTGAAAAAATCGTCATTTCCGTACTGGTAATGAAATATACCATTGAAGTCAGAAAACAGCTGGGGCTCACCAAAAACATTTACGTGAGATGGGGGGTTTTCAAAATATTTTCCTTTATTTGTATCCTAGAAACCTACTTACATACCTTTTAAGTTTCGTGCGCATAGATTTCATAAATATTGCAATAACGCCCTTCTAACCTATAGAAAATGCTTTACGTGACAGTAACGCCATAAATCTTGGGCATTCTTTTCCTTTGTAAAATAGCTTATGCCACCTTCTACTGAGTATAAATCCTGTTAAAAACCTAATAAAGAACAGGTGTCGTTGTCAGTGTCTAAAATATTTTTTAAAATGCTAACTTACTTTGCATCAAAAAGTATTAATTATTTATTATATAAGCAGAAGTTGGCCAGAAAGGATGGGCGGAGCTTAACATCCCAAAGAGTACTTTCATTTTGTTAAAAAAAATGGCAGAAAACACTCTTTGAGAGAAGACTGGAGTGGTCGCCCAAACTATCGAATCAAGAACAAGACAATAAGTTAGTTAATGTTTGAGAAACCAACCATTTAAATCTGTAGTTACAGCAAACACGGAAAGCAATTTCCCAGCATCGGTTAATCCGAATTGCGCTGCCACCCGGCAGCCCTAAAACCGTTTTTAACAAATGCAATTAAAGAACACCGCATTGGATTTGCTCTATAATCTTACTTGGAACCTCCGATTTTTTGGGAGAATATAATATTCACCGATAAAAAGTGTTTCAGTCGTGCTACAATGGGCTACAGGTATACAGGCCTCAAGAAATACGATTTGATTAAAAATATACCCAAAAGAACAGAAGTAGTAGGCGGTTTTCGGTAAATGTTTGGGGTGGCTAAGTGCACAAGGAATTGGTGTATGTTATTTTATCGAAGGAAGGTTCAATGCGGAGGTATATATAGAACTACTACAGAATATCATGCTTCCTTCTGTACTGGATCGACTTCCGGACAGAAATTGTGTCTTTCAGCAAGATAAGTGTCCCATTCATACGGCCCGGCAAGTCGATGAATGGATGGAAGAGCAGCGTATCAGGGTTTTACCGTGGCCCGCACGCATTATTATAAGTAGCCGACAATTCATTTATTTCCAAATTTCCGAGGCGACACGATGTGATATTAAGTAACCGACGACTCAGGCTTATTTGTCGGGTACATAATATATGTATTTGGTAAGCTGCTAAAATGGTATTGAGTAACCGATGATTCAGCCTGACTTAAATTTATATTTTTTTTTTACGAAAATAAAGACATTAACCTAAGCTCCGTCAACGTATAGTCTGTCTCAAAGTATACCGTGTTAGCCCTTGCCTTCATTTATGGATTATACCTGTCGACAGCAATAAAACTGCGGATCGGTAGGTATTAAAGGATAGAACATTAGGGACGGACTTTAATAATATAAATATTTATAATTTATTGTTTATTTAGGTAAGTATAATCTTAAAATTACCTTCAGAATTAAATATAGCAAGTTTTAAAAATTTTAACGCATTATCTATACATAATTACATTTTTAATCTAAATATCTAAATCTAATTCTATTTTACTATCAGAGTCATCATTGAGATTAATTACAATAGGATTTATGTTGTTTTGGATAGAAATGTAAGAGTCCTCAATTTTTATAATGTGCTGTAGTGAATTTTTCCAGCTCTCAACTGGTATGTTAGTAATTACATTTTTATCAAATTTATAACACTGGGACTTAAAGTAGGTGTAAATTTTCCATTTTCTGCTCTGATCTTTGATTTTACTTGGTTCCACAAATGCTCTATGAGGTTAAACATACAGTGATACGGAGGAAGCCGTAAGACAGTATGCCCAGCCTGTTCAGCCAAATTATCACATACATATTGTTTTTTAATTGCATATGAATGTAGGACTTTCAAAAGATGCGATTTTTTGTAACTGAATTTAAAATAAATATCATTTTCTAACAAATATTCCTGGATTTCAGTTTTTGAACTTGATGAAGCTGGTGCATTGTGTAGCAGACGGCTGTGGTAGCTTGCGGTATCCATGACAATAACACTGTCGTTTGGAATATTTTTTAAAAGATAATTTTGAAACCAGTTTTCAAAAAGTTCTGCACTTGTATCCTCATAATAATCCAAGCTAGAATCCTTAATGTTCTTTGCAGACAACAGCAAGCAGTTTGGGACAAATCCGTCTTCTGAACCAGCGTGTATTATGGTAATGCGTTTTCCTTTATTTGAAGGTGCTTTCGTCTGACAGTTTTGACTGGAATCAACCCATCCTTTGGATACTGTGTCGTGTGTATCGAACCATGTTTCATCAAGGTAAATTATGGATCTGTTTTCTAACCTATATCTTTTAATTTTTGAAGGTAATTAAATCTCCAAGTGCGTAATCTGTGCGATTCCATTACTACTTGTCTTTTGTCTATTTTGCGGTATTTAAATCCCATTTTACAAACAACTCTATGGAGGGTGGCACGGCTAATATTTATATTAGTTTCGTCTTCGTCTAGCTTCTTTTTCAGTTTATCCAAGGTAGGAATAACTAGCTTCTATAAAGACAATATATTTTCCTTCTTTTAGGTCCTAATCACTATTGTCAAGGTGAGATTTGAAAATCACTACGTTTTTTTCTTTTCTTTAATTCTTCACTAATAATAATATCCCTTATTGATGGTATTGGAGTTTTTGTAAATATGACAGGTTTCTTTTGCTTTTTGTTTAATAAGACTCTACTGATTAAAGTTTCATACACTTTTTTTCACAACCTGTTTTGCGTTAATGAAAATGATTTGACGCGAAAGTTATATATTCGTAAAACAACTTTTTTCGAAACGCACAGTAAAACGGTTATTCAACACTGCCACTAAAATATTAGCCTTTCATATGCCTTGTTATACTAACAAATCCTGGCCACCTGTTATAAAAAATGGTTTACTCTTAATAAAATAGGTAATAAAATTTTAAAGGTTATTGGGTATTCCGTCAAAAGTCTTAACGATATACTTTGAGACAGACTATACAAAACCATAGCATTTAAACTTGTAAATTCAACCGCCAACCAATAATCAAAAATGTAAGCGTGTTTCGATTTAAATATTTACTTTTCCTTTCGTGTAAAAATTACTTTTTTTGACTTATTACAGTTTTTATCGAGATGTGCGACCTAAAATAAGTGTGAAGTCCACTCAGCAAAGCAAAAATGGATTTCCCATACTTGCTACTTGCTAGCATTATCGAGGTATGCCGTTACTGGGATAAAATTAATAGGGTCATTAGTTTAATTTTTGAAAACATGATCTGTGTGAAATTTGGAGGTATTATTGGTTATCTTTTTGTATTGCACACTGTCAGAAAACTCCATTGTAAAATTTTGTTCGAATTACTATTAAAATTATTTATAAAAATTAGACAAAATAATGTAATTTTGTGCTCCGTGCCACCCACAAACAATAATGTAGCCGACAAGTAAATCTCCCTTGTCGGTTTCTTAATACTTTGCCAATCGGCTCGCACCGGAAATTGCGAATGCACGGATTGTCGGTTACTTATAATTATGCGGCTTGCACGTAGTCTGGATTTAAATGATGGAAAATGTTTGGGGCTTATTAATAAAAAAATAAATAGGGAAAATGAGTTTAGGCCGCAAAATGTAGACGAACATAAAAATAAAATTTTAGAGGCGTAGAATGAGTTACGAGGACATCCGGACTACGCCCGGGCTTTGGTCCATTCGATGCCTGAAAGGCTAAACTCTGTCTTAGAAAAAAAACGGGGCCGCAATAAAATATTAAATTTGTTTGAAAGGATATTTAAGTTTTTTTTGAATTTATTAAATTGTTAATTGGTTTATTAATTTGTTGGTTTTTATAAAATATAAATATTTTCTATTACCTTTTGCTTTATTTATAGTAATTAAAAGTAAAACAAGGTAAAAAAGAGGGATGTACAAAAATTGACAGAAAAATCAAAATTTATAAATTTTTTGCCCAAGATTTGATGGCTGTCACTATACATTATGTTAAAACAAAAAATTCATATACAATTACTTTTTTTCTTTAGTGCCCATCATGGCAAATAAGACAATTTCGCGCTCTCCACAATGTCGTATGTCGCCGAAAATCCAAATCTTCATCCCGTCAACTTTTATGCAGACTCATACAAAAGCAAAAAGGTTCAAATTCTTTATCTCAAGCTCTCATCGTAACGCAAAAAGTATGCCACATCGCGAGATTTTTATTTTACGGCCTCTGTAATGAGTTTGGGGCCCTAAAATAAAAAAATATAGTGGGTTAGGAGGCTTTCTCGCAAATAAGCCTTTGTTTTTTATAAGTTTTATCGCTTTTTTCATGTCTTTGTGTGTTGTATTAAAGCCAACCGGTAAATTAAAATTCTGTAATACAGTTTTGTTTATAGCTCGCTTTATAAGAAAGTAATTGAAGGAGTGTAGGAGATAAGGGGAGTAAATAAAACCACTATCGTATTTTTCCCTACGTTTCGTGGCTGGATTGTCACTTTATTAAGGACCTATAATAATAAAAAGACACATTACAAAACTGTGTGATATAATCCTTGATACCTAAAAGCCCTAAAACTTATTATTAAGCAGATAGGACGAAAGAACAACTCTACGCCACCAACATCCATGAAAACCAGCGATTAAAAGATTCGTTAAAACCCAATAAAAGTATGGTCTTTAAATTAAATTAATAAAATATTAAAAAATTAAAAAAAAACACACGCATATATACAGGGTGTCCGGAAATACCGTTCGAATAATTCTAGGGGTGATTCTATTTGTTAAAATACTCACAAGGTCGCCATGGCGATTCAAAGGTGGCACCGGGATATAGGTTTTATTTTATATTTCTGGAACCGTTTCAGATAGTCATTTAAGTTTTGGCATATGAATTGCTTTTAATAGTAGGTACTTTTCAGTGTTTTAAATTATTATTTTAATCATGGGCGTACCGAGAGGGAAGCCCTCGATTTAATTTATTCACATTTTTATTAAACGTCATATTTTTGCAGTTTTTTTAAGTTCTAATTCCGCGGTATAAATACCACAAAAAGGGTATTTTTGTTGAAAACTTGTCAGGCTAGCCGTTTTCGAGAAAATACTCTTCCAAGAAAATGGTCGCCCAAGCAAAAGAGTATTCCGGCATTTTTTGAAAGACCAGACCAGAACAATATTTTTTTAATTACACTGTTATTAACACAATTATAATCAAATAAACTTTATTTTTTATTTCTATTAAAAATAACCTATGGTACAGGAACTAACCATTTTTCTCTAGAGCTAGTACACCCACCACTATCTATCATTACTATCTAGAAAGTTGACATCATCAAATGTCAAATTCAAGCATTCACTGTTTTTTTTGCACAAAATTGTTGGTTATTAAACGATACTACCATAGAATATTTAAAATTATTGTGTAATATTGGATTTTATATTATCTGATATAATATGGAAGAAATAGATGGTGCCACTTTACAGCCTTCTATTTAAATGGTCGATATTTTTGGGAGTTTTGTATTTTTACCAAAAATCTATGTAAATAAATAAAAACAAGATTTTTTTAAAATAAATTTGAAACATTGTATGCTAGTTTCATGTACTTATCACCAATTTTGTAATAAAAGAAGGACAAGATAGTGTAAATGAGTTTAATCTAATCCTAAGATTGTGGTTGTACATTAAAAAGTGAAATTTTTTATAACTGCTTTTTAGGCATATACTTTTTACTAATAACAAACATTCATGAGACAGAATACCAGTGGTTAAAAATGTTTAGTAACATTTGGTACCTAGGAATCCATTGTAACAGTAACCGTTAATCCGTTAAATATTATGTGTCTACAGTATGTCGAGCTTAAAAAGTTGGTAATGTAAGTTTAAGAAACACATACAGAAAAAGCAAAAAGAAACTTTAACATAAAATTGTACTTTCTTTTATTTAATTAGAGAGACCTGTATATAATAAAATTTGCCTGGTCTGCCCAGTAATTAACAATTTTGATCCTTTAAAAGAATGTATTAAATTATTAAATGAAATAAAAGTACCTAAATGTAAACCTTATTTCTTTTTAATAACCCACAGAAACACACAAACATTGTGGAAATCATCTAAAAGATAGTTAAGATTGCCTTACTTTTCTCATTGCTATTTCCTATGAAATTTTCATTTTCTATTATTCATAATTGATATATTATTATTTATTCGGTTACCTAACGTTACGTCTCATAAGAAGCACCTAATTTAAATATAAGAAATACTTACCTAAAGTAAAAAATGCCGGGTATGTTAACCTTAGATTTGCAAGACAAAACCATACAACCTCTAGTCATTTTGTTATATTATAAGTAACAAACAATAAACACAAAATTATAGTCACAATTTAATAAACACTAATCACTAAAATAAGGTTTTTATCTATCCAAAAAACTTCTGCAACCACAAAATATAATTACACAAAGCAAAACAATCGAAACTAATACGGCTCTCATAAAAGTATAATGTGTTGCCTAACTACACACTGATTTATCAGTGTGTAAGTAGGCAACACATTAAATTATTTCGTAGAATTTCGTTATTGCGCAAAATCGGCGGGGCCAACTTTGACAGTTATTTTCATACTGGGCTGGACATTTTTTGATCGAATGAGCCATAGCATTGGGCTTCCATACACCTTTAAACTTCCTTGATGGGAACTTGTCATAATATTTTTAGGTTTTCCATTAGATTCCGAGAGATTGTCCACATATTCTGGGACACCCTGTATTCACAGATTTAAAAAAATACTGAAACTAAAATGGCATTTTAACGTATCACAAAAGTCGCTGATTTTATTAATAAACTACATCATTTTTCGTCTTGTTAGCGATTCGTCAAGCTCATCATTATAAATGACACAGTGTCCCAATTCAATTCATGATTCGAATCAATATACGTCTCGATTTTGTTCGATAATGTCCATTAAAAGAGAGGAACGGGACATGAAAAAACGTTATGTCTCTGCAGGAAGCGTTTTGATTGATCGCAACAACGCCGAAACAATGCGGAAAAATGTTTTTGACCGGCCGGACCTGCTTGGTGAATTTTTATCGGGAAGTTTTTGCATTGCGGCGGTAAAGGAAAGCTTTTCTTTAAAGACACTTAAAGAGTTTTAAACTTCCATTGTCGGTATTTTAATTATCCACACGAGCAGTTCTATCTCTGTCCCACTATGAAGAGAACTGTCATTAAGATACCCTTTTGATTTGGTGCTGTAACAAAATCTGAGGATATTTTGTAGTGCGTGTTTCTTAATGTGTCATGCAACTGATAGTTTGGACACAGTAGGTACAATGACGGCCATTAAATATTGGGGAAAAAATTTGTCAAATTTTGACTTTTCTGCCAATTTTTGTAAATCGCTATTTTTTACCTTGGTAATAGAAAATATTTATATTTTATAAAAACTAACAAATTAACAGATTAATTAACAATTTAATAAATTCAAACAAACTTAAATATCCTTTCAAATATATTTAATCTTTTATTGCGGCCCCGTTTTTTTCTAAGACAGAGTTAACTAGTGATGAGCGAGACCGGTCTTGGTCTTGGTCTTGGTCTTGGCAGCAAGACCAAGACCGAACCAAGCCAAACCCCTTTTCGCTTGCAAGACCAAGACCAAGACCGGGGTATGCAAGACCAAGACCAAGACCGAGGGAGTGCAAGACTACGCAAGACCAAGACCGACCTGCAAGACTCTTGCACTTTTGTCACTTTTTTTAAATTATATATTCAATTTCATATTCAATATACAGAGGTATTAGACATGACAAAAATGTATCGAGAACTGCCTAAAAGGCGATTATTTTATGAGTAACAGGTTTTGAATAAAATAATATTTAAACCGATCACTTCGTTTTTTTATGAAATTTTCTAACAACGATAACTAGTAGATTCAGTAACATGTTTCAAAAATAATAAGATTGTGACTCAATGGTCCGGCAAAGCTCGATATCTCCAAAACCGTTTACGACAGAGAAAAACTAGAAGTACAAAAGTTATAGAATCTGAAAATTACTTACCTATTCCTAATGTTTTTTTAATTAGCTATCTAGTAATGCCACTTACAGGGTGGATCAAAAATTTCCAAAATCCAGAAATACATTATTTTTGTGCCACACTGTAAGAAGTGGCATCATTAGATTGCTCCTTTAAACTAAGATATAAATGTAAAAGTGATGGTTTAATAATAAATATATTTGTCATGTCATATAGGAATACTTTTTATATAAATGGATTTTAAATTTCACTTCCGGTTTAGACGGAAAAGTCAAAACAATGCCAAAAGTATAATGATGACGTCATTTTTGTCAAAACCTAAAATGATAGATAAAAAACCATCTACGTCGACATTGTACCTATATGACAGTTCAAGAATTTCCAGCATAATATACAGGGAAGCGATTTTTTTAAACGAATTTTTTGCCATAATTTTTCTATTTTAGGTTAAAAGCTAAAAATAAAGAAGTTTTCTTGAGTGGTAGTGGATTCTTCGAAAAATTCTGAAATAGAAAATAATTTTACATTTTACTCCCTTTTTTTCTATAATTTTTGTATATTCAGTTTTTTACCATTATGAACGGTTTCGGAGATATCGAGCTTTGTCGCACTATCGAGCCACCTTGTATATTATTATGCAGAATGTTTATAAAGTATTTGTACAAATTTTGACGGCAAATGTTTGACTTATTTAAACATAAAAAGTTTATTTGAACTGAAAAGCTTCCTAAATAACTTTTTTTTGAATCAGAAACCAATGTTTACATATCAGAATCATTTTTATGAAAATTTCACATCTGTCCTCTGCCCTCAGAGTAATCAGTTTTGTATTTGCTTTAACTTTAAATGCTTCTTTAAAGAAAATTTAAATATTTCCTCTCACTAAAATGAAGCGCTATAAATAAATAAACCCCTACATTTAAAATATCCTTTTTAATCAAATAATTTAAATGTACATGTAAGGTTAAAATTGCTATATTTTAAAATTTTAAAGCAAAAAATATAGTTTCCATCCTTATTTATTTGTAAGTATTAAAAAATATATATTTTATTCAAGATTGCTTAGTTTAAATTATTACTACCAAAAAAAGCAAGACCAGCAAGACTCTTGCAGCAAGACCAAGACCGGGTGGTGCAAGACCAAGACCAAGACCAAGACCTTCTTTGGGCTTGCAAGACCAAGACCAAGACCAGACTTGCAAGACCAAGACCAAGACTAGCCCGGTCTTGGTCTTGGTCTTGCTTTGCTCATCACTAGAGTTAACCTTCCAGGCATCGAATGGACCAAATTTCGTCCGGATTTCCTCGTAACTCATTCCACGCCTCTAAAATTCTATCCTTAAGTTCGTTTACATTTTGCGACCTACACTCATTTTCCCTATTTATTTTTCTAACTAAAAAGCCTTAAACATTTTCCCTAACATTAAAATCCGGACTACGAGCGGGCCACGGTAAAACCCTGATACGCTGCTCTTCCATCCATTCATCGACTTGCCGGGCCGTATGAACGGGACACTTATCTTGCTGAAAGATACATTTTTTGTCCGGAAATCGATCCAGTACAGAAGGAAGCATGATATTCTGTAGTAGATTTATATATACCTCCGCATTGAACCTTCCTTCGATAAAATAACATACACCAAGTCCTTGTGCACTCAGCCACTCCCAAACATTTACCGAAAATCGTCCACTACTGGGAATGGCGTCCCCTACAGCACTTAGCATTATGGACTCCATTTAAAGAAGAGCCGTTCGTCTTATTAATTGAACCCACGCTCACAGAAAGGCTTCCTCTTCTTGCCCACCGTCGATCTGTAGGGGATATGTCGCTCTTTTTTAGGTATTTTTACGGCTTTTGCTCAGAGGAGTTGGTCAGTATAATTCCTTCTCTGGCAGCTCCCAACAGAGCAACACGTAGTTCAACTTTTATGCATACCTTTACAGTTCAGTAGAGAGGCCCCGAACTTACCGCTTTTTTCGTTCCTTCATCCTTAGAGTGTCAAGACTATGAAATCTGCTGCCCGCAGAAGTTTTTCTTCTCCTCCCAATTTCCAAATATTTAAGTCCCGTGTGAACAAACTCCCTCTCACCACACTTAAAACACCCACGGTACGTTAGTACTTAGGCGTCAGCTTTCGTGGACTGTTACAAGTTAAAAAAAAATATACGGTTAATTTTTGTGGAACAGTTTGAACTCTTCAATTTTATTAAAAATTATTCTGTTCTAAATATATTTATTATATTATTCTTAATGTTATATGTTATTCGTTGACATTTGTTTAGCAATTTTGAAAATATGGCAGAAAATGTTGGCCCAAGTGTCCGTAATTTTTCGCCCGCAATTGTACGTTGCACGTAAAACGTGACGTTTTTATTGATAGCTCTTATTTTAAAACTAGAAATTTTATAATAATATGTCCTACTTCAAAAATGGTAATTTTTTTTCTCCTACTGCTGTTAAAATCGGTCCTTTTTATTACTTCTTTAGTCAAAAACAGTTTCATACTTTCTTAAATTATTTGTTCGCTTCGTTTCGAGAAGTCGTGTAGGTTTTTCCGTATAGAAAACGGGAAAAAGCTTTTCTACAGATTTTGATTTTTTATGTTCTATGCACCGCTTTTTAAAATCTAGCACTGCTGCTCTTTAGGTAAATTTTAGATGCCAACAAAATCTCTGTGCTAAAATAAAAGTCGGCTTTTCACTGGTCCTTCGACGAAATTCTCTGGTAATCGATTATAGTAATTTATCTCTCAAAGGAATGTAATTTCCCGTGGGTCTTCGCCAAAACTCTCCATAGTAAAAATCGTCCCGTTTTTAATTACGGGGAACATAAAGGATTGTCCCATTAAAAATACGCCACGTTGTTTTACAAGATTAATTTCCCTGCCGCGGCGTGGTATAACAAAAACCCGACGGGTTTGATTTGTATTCGCTTTGGTAAAAAAATCGTCTGCTTTTTTTTTGAATTTTTAAAAGGGTATCCTATAATTAGGGATCGATATCGATATTATCATGGGCGTCGTCCATCTCGGCTTGAGGATAAGATACGGCCGCAGATGTCAAAAAAATATAGAATATTTATTAGGAATTAAAATGGTACACTCGT